>APFE031120432.1:0-12216 GCA_000404065.3 Pinus taeda | reverse complement strand
GGTTTTCACCCACATTGGGTTTCCACCTTACATCTTGTGTTCTTTGGTGTGACTATCTGTTTTCTTTGTTCATGCTCATTATTTTATGGTACTGGCATGCAAAACTAATTCAAAGAACAAATAAGGAAGATTTATAAAAAGAAGTAGATAATACTGATTCACCCCCCCTCTCAGTATTATTTCCAACACCAATTATTGGAGGAATTAGTGGGAGATCCAGTAGTGGGGTGTAACCAGCACTGCTCAACTAGTAAATTGAAGATTCACTCATAATTAACTCATGCATGTCAGATCAGAGAAAGACGCACTTGATATTGAAATTCAGGGACAATGTACTATCAGTTGTAAAATCATCTAAATTAAACATATGGTGCATGCAATCAAAAGAAGGCCTAAAATAAATCATTTCTTAATTAGAAAACTCACTAATTTTAGCTATTCAAATTGCCTTTAAAAGGAGGAATGAAGGCACAAGTTTAATCATTGTTTCGATGAGCACAAGTTGGTGAGAACAAGTAATAGGAAGCACAAGTTTGTGTGTGGAGCTTGTGAGATAAAGGCATGCCAAGAGAAGCTTGTGCACATGTTGGTAGCGATATAGATAGAGATAGTGCAAAGTTTGCTCAGGCTTGAGAAAAGCATTGTAATCTTCTCATATTTCCTGATTAATGCAATATACAAATAGCAGGGGTTTTCAAATGTGGCTCTCCCCAAAAAATTATTGTGTTATATGTGATTGAATTATTTCTCTTTTATGCTTTGTGATTTCATCGATCGTTTATTGTTTCCGTTGATGAGTAGAGTAGATTCAAGTAAATTGTTTTAGCATATTAAAATTTGCAGTTTGAATCTACAAGGAATTTCTACATTCCAGAGGATTGAATACATGTGAAGTGAAGTTGTCTTGTTGACTATTTCCATATGCCATTATCAACATTTTATTAAGTGGTTGATGTATGTTTGTATCATTGTTGATTGTCTAAAACCAACTAAGGTTTGGTATTGATGATCACCAAAAGCAGAATTGATTGTAACAATGGACTTGACAGATTTTGTTGCTACTAGTGTTTGATAAAGATTCATGTCTTAAGTAAGCAGTTGAAATAGGGTTGTATTTTGTTGCTGACAACCTTGTGCTAGTATTGCATATTGACAAATTTGATAGATTGTTTTTTACATTTTAATATTGAGCATGTGTGGATCCAGTCTGAAAATTGTGAAACGTGGCCCGCTTGTTGAATAATGTGGCAAGGTGGTGCAAGGTGGGAGAGTGGAGTATCCTTCAAGTTGGATCCAGAAAACACTTCAGGGTGGCAAGGTGGTGCTAGGGTAAGTTGGAGCCTATGCAGGGTGTTGGAGCATCCTTTTAGTCAAAATTGATAAACTAGGATGTTGGAGCCTCCTTCTAATCGAAGTTGGTAAATTACGAAGTTGGAGCTTCCTTCAGGTTGGAGCCAATAAATCAAGGTGTTGGAGCATCCTTCCAATCGAAGTCGGTAATTCAAGGAGTTGGATCCTGTAAATCAGGGCGTTGGAGCGTCCTTCTAGTTGGAGCTAGTAAACTAGAGCGTTGGAGATGATAAACCAAGGGGTTGAAGCCTCCTCCAATTGATGTTGAGAACCTTGGAAGTTTAAGCTTCCTATTGATGTAAACTTTAAAGACCTATATTAAGAAGTGTTTGATGGTTTCTCTCCTGGAAGAGTTTCCGCCTAAAAATCTTTTGTATACTATCTTTGATATTGTGCATTGTTGAATGGCGTTGTTGAATGGAGTTGTTGTTCACATTTTTATAGTTTAACACATTTTGCTATTTAATAGAATTAAAGTTTTATTATATGTATGTGTTTTTGTTATAAATCAAAATTTTTCTAAAATTTAATATAAGTCAAATTTTACTGTATCTCTGTGTTTTTATTTTGAATCAAAACTCTATCCTAAACTCTATTCCAATAACAAAAATCAATTGACTTGATCACATAGGATAAGCATAGAAGTATCATTGCGTATTTGATTGAAACATAAAAGAAAACTAGATCTCATAGATCATAAAATTGAGATATAAAAAAAAGACCATTGAAAAAATATGAAAATAAAATTACAAAAAAATATGTTAGATAGACGGTACCAATATGCTTGTTATGTTTCTTCTCCTTTGAGGCTTTCTTGTATTCATTGAACTAGGCATTTCCCACACTATACATATTTCACCCTCAACCACCTACTTATTACCATTTGTAACACGCCATTTTTATTTCCCTACTATGGCAATGTGATTATGTCTAAGAGTCATTGTGAGTCACGACATGGACACATTCTCAATTTTTAAGCTAAAGCAAACAAATTGTGAACTATGTCAATGCAGTTTGTTATTAATGAATAATTGTTACATAGTTAATTGAAGGGTGGAGAAACTACACTAACCATGATTCCATGAGCGAGAAATGGTGATGGAGCTATGGGAATTAACCTTACCTATAGTGCCAAAAAACCTACCAAATCTTTGTGCCAAAAAGATTTAAATTTTAAATGTTGCTTTATCTCTTCTTTCCAACTCAAAAATTCATTAGATGAAGAACTTGGTAGCTAAAGCAACCACTCATCACGATTATGAATGCTAGGAGGTGGTTGAGGAGTTCTTTCAAACTTTAGTGGGTAGTATGGGTAACTACCTATCTCAAGTTTGGAGAGTTGACCCATTAGTGGTGTTGGGAAAAGGGGTAAATCTTGGGAAAATAACTATCCAATTGTGTATTCAAACATCCACGTAGAGTAGGGTGGTGTGTGCCATGGGTTCTGAGAGAAGGGAAGTTGCAAGTTGAGAGTTACCTATCCCAAGTGAAATGTCTAGAATTCGACCCCATCCATGCACCCAAGTCATCCAATTTTCCACAATGTTCTTGTCTACAAGTAAGGGTGAGCAAGTCACCTTTAGGTCTGTTGATTTTGGGGTAGCATCGGATGTGATATAGCTCTGAAATTTTGTGGAGGGGCTAGAATACATAATATCTCCAAGACCCAGAAAACATTTGGAGAAATTCCATATGGATTGTGAGTTATTAAAATAATTAATATTTGTAATCGGTTCCTACGTCTAAACTTAGGAAAATAAAAATATTAATGGGTATTAATAAAAATATGGGTGAGTAGCTTCTAAGAGACGAGGATCAAGTCTGTTTTAATCTTAGCCGTTTATTAGGAACTTAATCTCGGCCGTTGATTCATCAACATGAAAAGTATAAGAGGAGGCTTAAGGGTTAGTTGGAGATACACCATATTGATCAAATCAGTTCGATTTTTTCTGGGCATGGTTTGCTGAGAAAATCAAACTAGTGATTTGAGTTGCAGTGAGAGGGGCAGAAGCATAGATTTGGATTGGAAAGGAGTTATGAGCCAAAGAGTACCAGGTAGAGAGGCAGTAGTAGCATCATAGAGGCAACACAGAGGCCTATGCAATCTAGGAAGAGGCTCACGCAGTGCTGATGCAGGCCAAGAGGGTCTCTTGCAATGGCAGTGAAGGATATTCGTTAGAAGTTTGAGATTTTGCCAGAG
Organism: Pinus taeda; assembly: GCA_000404065.3. Lineage (NCBI taxonomy): Eukaryota > Viridiplantae > Streptophyta > Pinopsida > Pinales > Pinaceae > Pinus > Pinus taeda. Next base: position 8,666 of record APFE031120432.1, on the reverse strand, counting down.
AAGTGAGTTTCTAAGCTGGGAGGGCTGAACACCAGTCTTCCTCCAGCAAATCGATCCAACAGAAGGGGTAACACAGTCTCCTAGAGGCAAGACGCTAGCCCAAGCAGTGATTGCGCCGGGACATGGAGAACGGGATAAACCTTCGTATGTATTTCTTGTTGCCGAGATTCCCTGAAATGTTAGCCGGTGTGAGAGGCAACCTGTTGTAATCAAATTCTTCTTGCTTAATAATACAAACGCTCTATCTGTTGCATCGGTTTTCCCGCATTGGGTTTTTCCAGGGACATGTTGTCCAAAAATAATGGTGTCCCTTGTTTGTTTTTCTCATCTATTGTTTCGGTTTATGACTTGTATGTCAGTGTAGTCTACATTAGTGTTTTTCATCCCTATTTATAAATTAAATAACTTTTCGAATGAAATAACAAGTAGGAGATGATAAACCAATGGTTGCAGTAGGATTTTTGATGTGTAGATTCATAAATTTTCACAAGGTCCACATACTCATCTCATGCATCCAAGGTATCTCCATGAACCATGCACGAGGGACATGTTCCCAAGGGACTGCACCTAGTGGATGCACTACATAATCATGCACATGGTTACATTTTCCCCAAGGAAACTCAATTGTCCAAGTTGAACCCCAAGTGTAGAACACCCACTTCTTCCATGCATATAAGTCTCCATGCATATAATTCTTGGCACACGGAATCCTGAAATCTTCTAGCTATGACCGCCCAACTTTCTTAGCGCATCCAAATTGGCTTGTATTTGGCACATCCTGCCCAACCACAAGACTTCCTAAACTCCATCCTCAATGCACCCCACCTTCTCAACATGTTTGTATCATCTTTCCAATGGGCCAAGATGTTCATTCAAAATATTATCTTGCCAATAGGCCAAGGCATATGTCCATCTCACACCTTGCCAATGGGCTAAGGCACTCATTTGATGCATGCCTTGTTGTGAAAATTTCTAACACGAAATTCTACTGCAGTAACTGATTTATTTCTCCTACTTATTTTCCACAATAAGTTATTTACAAAACCCTTCAGTAAACCTTAAAATGAATTTTATTGCGGTTATCACATAATAGCATAGAGAAAAAATAGTAGTGATATACAAGCACAATAATCAATCATGTCAACATAGTTATTTTTGGACAATTGTCCCCAGCAAAACCCAATGCGGGAAAACGATGCAGCATATGAGGTTTTATTTATTAATCTTCAACGACAATCTCTTTACAAGGAACGATTCTACAGAATACTGAGACACTTCTGAGAGAAACACCCGAGACAAATTTTCTCCTCCTCTTGGAGAATTTCTGATACCCTAGAGACCCTCTACCCTCCTTTGTGTCACTTCTGCGTTAGCTTGCGTCTCCAGCTACGCTATCTCTTTGATCTTCCCTCTGCACTGTCTCTCAGATGCTCTGCGTCACCTCTTAGTCTCTGACTGATGCTGATACCCTCCTCTTCCTTCACCCTGCTAGTCTCCCTCTGAAATCGAACTTCTTCTCCTTGAGAATTGATTTCCCTCTAGTCACTGAGTATTTTCCCGGTGTGTCTCCAAATGACTCTCAAATCTTCTCTTATACTTTTCTTGTTGATGAATCAACAACTGAGATTAAGTCCCTAATGGCGGGTTTAGATTAAAACATACTTGATCCTTGTCTCTTAGAAGCTTCTCACCCATATCTTTATTAATACCCATTAATATTTTTATTTTCCTAAGTCTAGACTTAGGAACCCCATTAAAAATATTAATTATTTTAATAACTCATCATCCGGGTGGAATTTCTCCAAATGATTTTTGGGTGTTGGAGATCTCATGAATTCTAGCCCCTCCACAAAATTTCGGAGCTAGATCACATTCGATGCTACCCAAAATAAACACTCCCTCTTAGCATGGAATGTGTTCTAGCGATGCCTCCCAATAGAATCATCACACTGATCCACGTCATCAGTCCTCTGCATTGCTGATGTTCGGCTTGTTGCCCCTTATCTACTGCACTATTACACCTTGTACTATTGCCCATGACCCTGTAATTGTCACTGCTACATCTGTACTGCAACTCCCTCTGAATATGCTGCATCATGCTGCCCATAGCACTGCCACTGCTAACTGCTACACTGCAACTCCCTATACTATCTACTTTTGCTACTGAAACATATTCTTAACCATTCCCATCTTCTCCCTGAAATAAGCAAACTTTGTTCTTCCTAGAGACTTGTTGAGAATGTCTGCCACCTGTTCTCCTATAGGAGTGTACCTCAATTGTATGGACTCTCGTTGGACACAGTCTATGATAAAGTGATACGTGATGTTAATGTGCTTCGACTGATCATGAAAAACTGCATTCTCAGAGATCTTGATGCAACTCCGTTTATCACACAAAATATTGGTCACTTCCATCCTTCTCTTGAATAGATTCAAAAGCAATTTCCTAAGCCATATGACTTCACATGAAGTTGTGCTAGCTGTCGTATATTCAGCTCCAGTTGTGCTCAGAGCTACAAATTTTTGTTTCCTACTACACCAGGAGGTCATTCCCAATCCAATGTTGAAACAGTACCGAGTGGTACTTTTCCAATCTATTGAACTTCCAGCCCAATTTGCATTAATGAATCCACTCAGCCTGATGTCATTGCCTTGGGTGTACATTAGTCCATGCTCAATTGTTCCTCGTATATATCTGAGAACATGCTTGGCTACTGCCTAGTGCGCCCTCTTTGGTTCCACCATGAACTGACTGAGGGTGTTGACAGCGTAACAAATGTCTGACCTGGTATTGACGAGATACATTGGGGACCCTATGAGATGCCTGTACAAGGTGGGATCAACTTCTTTATCTTCGGATGCATCAATCTTCTTCCAGTTGGTAATCATTGGAGTAGTCATAGGTCTGCAACCTTGCATTTTGAACCTTTTAAAAATCTCTGTAGCGTATCTCCCATGTCCAAGGAAAATCCCACCCTTCTGCTTCCAAACTTCCAACCCCAAGAAATAATGCATTCGTCCCAAATCCTTCATGTCGAATTCTGTAGCTAGGTTTTCCTTGCAATGTTTGATGAGCCTGGATGAGCCCGTCAAAAAAATATCACCCACATATAACACCAGGATTAGAGGCTCATTCTCTACAACTAGATAGTAGAGGTTAGGATCTGTGTCACTCTTGACGAATCCCATCTTTTGTAAGTAACCATTAATTCGACCGTACTATGCCCTAGGTGCTTATTTAAGCCCATACAAGGCTTTCTTTAACCTGCATACATGAGATTTCTTCTCATTTGTCTCAAAACCCTATGGTTGTTCAATGTATACTTCTTCTTCTATCACCCCGTTCAAGAACGTCGTCTTGACATCCATCTGGTGAATCTCCCACCCCATCTGTGCTGCAAGGGATATCATAGATCTAATAGAAGTATACTTGGCTACTGGGGCGAAGGTTTCTTCATAGTATATCCCTTCTTTCTGAGCATACCCCTTAGCCAAAAACCTAGCTTTGTATTTTTCCACACTGCCATCTGTAGCATATTTGACTTTGTAGATCCATCTTGAACCTAAAAATGACCTGCCCTAAGGCCTAGGTACCACTTCCCCGACGTCATTGACCATTATAGAACTGTATTCCTCCACCGTAGCATCTACCCATACTTGATGCTAAGTGGCCTCCTGAAAACTAGAGGGTTCTCCAACCTGAGCCACCAAGTCTTGGTATCTGTTTGGTTGTCTACACTCCCTTTTCTCATTCTTGGGTGCACCGATGAAATCCTCTGCATCTCGTAGTATCTGTCGATGTTCTCGGATCGTTCTTTCACTGGTAGTGAGTATATCTATCTGCTCCTCCTCTTCCCAAGACTCCACCTGGTGTGACACCTCTGGAGTTTTTCCTTTAGGAGAAATACTAGTGCTCGTTTCTGCTGGTGGAAGTGGCTTGACCAATGGATCATCCTTTGACTGCTCTTCGGAAGGCAGTTCTCAAGATTTCTTGAAAGATCTGTCCTCCATGAACTTTACATCCCATTGAATTACAATCTTCCTATTCCACAGAAGATAGATTGTACATGCCTTAGCATTCTCTCTATATCCCACAAGATATCCTTTCTCCGCAGTCTGATCCAATTTCTTCCTCTTTTCTTCAGGTATATGGCAGTATGCCAAAGTCCCAAATATCCTGAAATGACTCACCTTAGGCTTCTTACCCGTGAAGACACTCTCCAGAGTAATCTTACCTAATGCTTCGAGAGGAGTCCTGTTCTGGACATAAACTGTCGTGTGCATGCTTCTACCCATAGAAACTTGGGCATATCCTGATCATACAACATTGTCCTCGCTGCTTCAACAATAGTCTTGTTCTTCCTTTCTGCTACTCCATTCTGCTCCCGATTTTAGCGAGTTGTCCACTCTCTTCTAATGCCTTCCCTTGCAAAAAAATCAGTGAAGTCCTTGTCGATGTATTCTCCACCATTTTCTAAGCACAATATCTTTATCCTCTTCCCTGTCAGATTCTCAACTAAAGCCCTGAATTCTATGAATCGACCAAAAACCTCATCTTTGGTTTCTAGAAAGTAGATCCAAGTCTTTCTGGAATGGTCATCAATGAAGGTGACGAAGTATTCGGCACCACTAAAATATTTTGTGGAAATGGGTCTGCAGATATCTGAGTGTATCAATCCCAGAACACTATTAGCCCTATTGTTACTTCTGGAAAATGTCGCTTTGTGTACTTGCCTAGTGTGCATCCTCTGCATACATCATCTCATTTGGTACTCAACTCTCGAATTCTTGTTATTATTCTTCTAAGAATTCTTAGAGCCCCATGGTGTAAGTGCCCCATCCTCCCGTGCCATAGTTCATTCAAATATTTTTCCCACTTCTGCCTATCAGTTCCATTGGAGATTCTAGCTGTAATTTATACAACGTGTTACTTATGACTCCAATTTGGGCCTTCTTTTTCCAACTCGGGTGTTTGACATATAGTTTCTCCTTAATGAAGAAAAAATCATAGCCCTTGTTTTGCAGCTGAGATACATAGAGTAAGTTCATCCCCAATCCCGGCACATGCAGCACCTTGGTTGCTCAAAACCGATCCCTTGCTTATGTTCGAAAGATTACAGTACCTCTTCCTACAGGGGTACATTTTGACTTATTTCCCATAGTGATCTGGAAGTTCATCCTTTCTTCCTGATAATTCGAAAAAAAATCTCGTACTCATGTCATGTGTCAGGAAGCTACATTATCTACATACCAAACCTCAGAGGAGGCAGAACTCACTAAGAAAACGACTTCTTCTTTCAATTTGGAAGCTAACATAGAATAATCATTATCCATGTTCTTCGCGCTCTCTTCTTTCTCTGGATATCTGTGTGAGTCCTTCTGAGTTGATGCCCCGGCATCATGCTCCTGACTTATAGCAGATTCTTTAATCATGTTGCCCGATCTCTGCTCTGATACCATGTGAAAATTTCTAACACGAAATTCTACTGCAGTAACTGATTTATTTATCCTACTTATTTTCCACAATAACTTATTTACAAAACCCTTTCGTAAACATTAAAATAAATCCTATTTCAGTTATCACATAATAGCATAGAGAAAAAATAACAGTGATATACAAGAACAAGAATCAATAACATCAACACAATTATTTTTGGACAATTTTCCCTGGAAAAACCCAATGTAGGAAAACCAGTGCAGCAGATGAGGGTTTATTTATTAATCTTCAGCAACAATCTCTTTACAAGGAACAATTCTACATCAAACTGAGACACTTATGAGAGAAACACTTGAGACAATTTTCCTCCTCCTCTTGGAGAAGTTCTAACACCCTGGAGACCCTCTACCCTCCTCTGCGTCACTTCTGCATGAGGACTACGTCTTTAGCTGCGCTATCTCTCTAATCTTCCCTCTATGTTGTCTCTCAGATGCTTTGCGTCACCTCTTCCTCAGTCTTTAACTCATGTTGATACCCTCCTCTTCCTTCACCCTGCTACTCTCCCTCTGAAATCGAACTTCTTCTCCTTGAGAATTAATTTCCCTCGGGTTACTGAGTATTTTCCTGGTGTGTCTCCAAATGACTCTCAAGTCTTCTCCTATACTTTCCCTGTTGATGAATCAACGACCGAGATTAAGTCCCTAATCAATGGCTAAGATTAAAAAAACTTGATCCTTGTCTCTTAGAAGCTTCTCACCCATATCTTTATTAATACCCATTAATATTTTTATTTTCCGAAGTTTAGACTTAGGAACCCCATTAAAAATATTAATTATTTTAATAACTCATCATCCGGGTGAATTTCTCCAAACGATTTCTGGGTCCTAGATATCTCATGAATTCTAGCCCCTCCACAAAATTTCAGAGCTAGATCACATCCGATGCTATCCAAAATCAATACTTGCCTCAAGCTAAAGTGTCTTGATCAACAAAATCATCTATTTGTGTTGCTACAAAGGAAGTGCCATGTGTGCTTCTAGTTGAGAGGCAAACAAACCCCCCCCCCCCCCCCCCCCCCCCCCATAATTGCTAGACTTGATAACATCTCCAAGAACACTCTAAAATGTCAAGTGTTGAACCGTTGACATGTTTTTGTGCACTCATACCTACATTGGTCTTTTTCGTTCACATTTGAACTCCTATATTCAACATAAATGGAAATTCCTGGCCACCACTCATGCCTACATGTCATTTTGTCAAATCTAACACCCAACCAAACATCCACACAACAACTTATCAAATGCACCAAAGCTCCATTGCCTACTTCTCAATAATGAATCATCGGACTACAAATCAATAAAAATGTCGATGGAAAGTGGTTTCCAAGCCTATCTCAAACAACCGTCCAACATATCTATTCGCCCATATCTGCTCTCATTTCTGGCCACTTTCTTCACTCCTCCATTTTCGCTTTCTCTTCAGTGAGGCTAGCCTCCTTTTGCCTCCTGTATCGAATGAAGCCAGTAGACCGGAGCCTTAATCAAGGGAAGTTGAATCTTCATCCAATCAACAAGAAGGTCCATAGGCATCATCCTATCAAGCTCGTGGGAACAACAGCAGTGCCTTCACCCAGCAGAGACAACAGGAATAACGAGCATACCACAAAGGATCATATTTCATATCATAATACAATAGAAGACCACTTAGCCATGGACTTGAATCTAGTAAACCGAGCTTCCCAAAATGAGAAACGCACTACATGCCGAGCTCACAAATTCATGATCGTTAAGGTAAGAGAGACAATCCAAGACTTGAGGATTCATGTGAGATCTGAAAACGCAGCTTTGAAGAGACAAGTGGAGAGTCAGAAGGCTGAAATAGACTCTCACACCAACAAGTGCACTCACCTAGAGGAGACAATCAGCCACCTCAAAAATATTACTCTAAATCAGGGGGGAGAAAACTCCAACTATCAGAGCAGTAAACAGAGATCTCAGCAAGATCAATTTGTAAACAAATATTAAAATGCCTCATAAGTGTTTTGAATTTTCACCTGCATTTCTTAGTTTCTAAAGTTATGTTATGTAAGTGTATTTTCTTGCTTTCACAGTATGTACGACCATATGCCAGAAATGTAGTTGGAAACTCTGGAATTTTTGGATTCATGTCTAAAGGTACCCAGGACTATGTTCCCGATCCATTCTCCTTGAGCATGACTCTTTCCAGCCCCATATGTATCATGAGCTTGTTCCTCTCTCTTTTTTGGAATATATAAAACCATAACCGAACTTGTAAAAAAAAACCAACTATCCAACATCTAAATAAAAATGAAACTCCCAAAATACTTCCATACCTCCATTCCAAGAGAGGCACATCCACCCCACTACTTCTATCACACCTTCAACCAATGATCCTTTTGATTTCAAAGTCATATCCACACCATTACTTCTATCACACCTTCAACCAATAATCCTTTGGATTTCAAAGTAATGTCCACACCACTACTTCTATCACACCTTCAACCAATGATCCTTTTGATTTCAAAGTCATCTGGTAATCATCTCAAAGTTGCCCAAAGTAGTGCTCTACCACATCCAAAGTTCCATACTAAACATAAGAGAGCCACATCTAAGTTGCTTGGTCTATGTTCCTAGCTACTTATACAACTCAACAATCCATGTTTTTATGGTCGAATCCTTTTTTGTCTCCATCTATTGCATAGAATAGAATGACCTTGATCCATACAAGCAAGTGTTCCACACTTTGGTACCTCATCGCAACTACCTAAGGTAAAACTTCTCTTCTTCCACAAGGTTTCCAAACTCATCATTTCTATGGAGAAGAGAATGGCTTCTCAACACGCAAGTTTCAAAGAAAGAAACTCCTCCATATATTCTTTGTTTTACCATACTTGACACAGTCAAATGCCCTTATTCATGGAAGCAAGTCACTCAAGCTCATATCAAAGAATAGGTGGTAGGCATCAGTTCATCTCATACCTTACCAATGAGCCAAGGCACTCATTTGCTGCATACCATGCCACAAGCCAAGGAAACTTGGTTAACCAAACTATCCATTCACATTGCTTCAGAGGAAGTTCCTCACATGTCTCTAATTGAGGGGTCTGACAACTAGGGGCTTGGTAATTCCTTGGTTCTCGATACCAATGGACAGAACACATGTATAAGAGTATGGTTAGTGCTACTTCTTAAGGTTGTGACATTGGAGA
>APFE031120427.1:122373-135031 GCA_000404065.3 Pinus taeda | reverse complement strand
CCAACAGCTTAATATGGGCCCTCGGATGAAATAAGAGTAGTTTATAGATAGGCGAGCATAAAAAGAAAAATTTGAATGATGGGTTTGCAAGTCTAAGTGCACCACAACCAAAAGAAGAAAAAATGTTAGGTAAATAGGGTGGGTAGGTAGTTTTGAGGTTGCAGAATCTTGATTGCTGATCAGTTCCAGGGTTTCAGGTGTCATCTTTACTCAGGACACAATCACCAGGCAGTTCTATGTGAGAAGCTCAAAACAGGCATAACTAACTTCCTTTCTCCATATCCCCCTAATCATTAACTAATTTCCCCAAAAGAGGTCAAGATCTACTTGATACCTCTTAAGTTCCATCATTTTCATGTCATTAGCTTGGGTGAAGATCTGCTTTACTCAAAGATATTCCATACTCTCTCTATAAGGTTCTATCCCCTCATTGCAGCCTAAGATCTCCCAAACTTAGCGTTTTCTTACCATCTCCATATTAACTACTGACATTATTATTTAACTCCCTATATTTTCCCATCCCCCTACTAAAACTATGTAAATCATCCCCTATGTAAATATCCCTCCCCCTGGTTGAAAAATAGCCATAAGTACCCCCGGGAATTGTTCAGTTTATCTGAAACTTAGCAAGAGCCCTCATGTTGCCCGTTCAAACCATCTTCCAAATGCAATATACTCCTTCCAAACTATAAAATCCCTTTTAGGTTATCAGACCCCTTATGAGGCCTCAAATGCCTTTCTAACGCACGTACTCACTCATTTCGACCGCGATAGACCCTTGTTGATTTCCTTAACGCTCTGCGGATCCTAGTAAGCCATCTCGCATCGCCATATCGCAATATTCTCACCATATAAGTTATGCCCCATCCGTTGTTACCCGATGCGATATCGCGATATCGGCGATCGGTAGTCGCAAGTGTCGCATGTCCAAATAAAATACCCTCTTGTTCCCCGCTGATGCGATATTGCGATCGCATCGGAAGAAGTTCATCGCATCGCCTTCAAGTATGAGCACCCCACCACGTCACATCTGTACCAGGGACCCACTGCTGATGTCATTCGTCGTACTGCTGACGTCAGCAGCCAAGAAAACCGAAAATTCTCGTAGGAAGAAAAATCGCACTTCGGAGCTCCGGAACAAGAAACAGAGGCAGTTTTTGATGCGGGATTAGCGTGAAGCGCTAATCGCACATCGCTACGGGAAATAGGCCGTTTTGGGGAATCTTTAGGGAATCTTTTGATTCCTTAGCCCGTTTTGCACCGTAAAAGCCCGAAATCGCCCGATTTTGCCAAATTAATCCGGTTTAAAGACAGGAAAGGACCAGAGACAGAGATTAAAGAGGATCAGATCAAATCAATAGGGAAAAAGCACGTCAAAGAGTATCAGCAACCGGTGGAAACCATCAATGTAGTGGCAAAGAGTATCAGCGAAGATCTTAACAGCAGCCCAAAGCAGGAGAAAATTTAATACCTTCCAGCAAAGTCAAAGAAAGAGAACAAAGCCACTCAAAAAACCCTCAAATCATGGTTATTACACATTTAACTCACACTAGAACAGAATTACAGATCCCAAAGCACAGTTATTCCAGCAGTACTGCATCGAGCCTCCAAGGGTCACATTGCACTCTTTTTGATTCAGTTGCCTCTAGCGCAGCCCAAAGGACTTACCTGCATTTAATTCCAGCGACAATTAGGTTTTAGAAAAAGCTTTCGAGCAGACCTATTTAGGTCAATTGTAATAAATGACTTTCTGATATTTTGCTTATATATACCACCGTGAAAGATGGAGTAGGGGTTGGTTGGTGAGTCGAGGAAATTGCTTAATCTTTGATATCTCGACATTTTATTCAAGCAGAGACCCGCATTGTAACTGTCATACTTTCTATAATCAAAGACTGCTGAAAGCATGGATTTCGAAACTATTTGATGTGTTTAATTGGCCGAGGAGTGATTACGAAATTACTGTGCTTCTACATGGATCAATAAGTGTTTCTCAACTCTGTTAATTTTCATGTTTTGTTTTACCACCGTTCTCCCATCTAAATTGCAGAAAAGAAGAATAGCTTAGGATTTGTTTAACTACACCTTAAGTTCAATTTCTGCATTTCATGTTTTCATCAGAAATAGTTATGAACATGTATACTTAAATGATCTTGTTTATGTTGTTTCTTTCACATATGAATGAGAGTTTAGGAATTCTTAGCTGCTCCTACATAACCACTCATTCACTTCTCCTCTTTTTAGTTTGATGAAAGATTCTCCTTTGCCTTTCATCTCTGATCGTCAGTCCATCCTTTCAGTAAATTGATAATTGTATCATGTGTGGCTATCCCGCTCCTTAATCCTCTTGTAACCAAGAAAACTCAACAGCAAGCCTTAATCCATGACTCCATGCCCAATGGTTTGAAACTTATCACATCTTACCTTGCCTCTTTGCTTGAAATTTCCACCTGCCATCCAAACACAAACAAAAAACCCTTGAGCCAAAAGCGAGCCTAAAATCGTCAACAAAGTTGAATCATTAAGAGAGAGCCCTCTCTGATTGCAGGTGGGCTAGAACCTGCAATCCAAAGATTGGTTTGTGGTTACCTCGGTCGTATCCCTAAACAGGAGCCTAGGGACAACTTGAGTGATAACAGGCGGCCCGACTGACTCTAGTTGCCGACAATGAATGAAAATATTTTCCTGTTCCCGCTCTTTTTGGAATATATAATTTTTTTGTCTTTTTCTTTAATCCGGAAAAAGAATAAAAAAATGTTATAGTACAGTGGAAAGAATGAGTGCCGATGAAGTAGATACTCTAGTTCCTAGGATTGGAACAATCATATGCTCAATGTAGGGAGGCGAAACTAGTCGAAGACACTCAAAGGTATGTTCCTTCCACAGGTCATAAGGTGTCGAGTTGTAGAAGCTAAGGGATTGCAAGTTTGATTTTGCAGATGACATGGTCAAAAAGTGGCTTAAACACGAGTCCAAGTGAAGCCGACTCAAGGCCAAAAGGTGCAAATTGTCAAAATGTAATGCAGTAGTACAACTCAACACGAAGGAGCCTCTAGGGTATAAGGCTAGAATGAAGTGACGAAGCCAAGAGGAATGAGTCTTCATCGTACAAGTCATGGCGGGACTATTGAGTACTCCCGAGCCTACTCAAATTGAAGGAACATGGGAAACAAATGTCAGTGAGGTGCTAACTACGATGCCCATGAAAAGGATGGCTCTACCATCATGCCATGACTTAAAAAATCAGCGAGTGAAGATGGATTACTAACCATAACACGATGGGATCAACCCTATGGCTAGAGTATCGACAAATGGAGGCTAGTATACATAATGCAACAGAAAAATGGCTTCCCTAACCTATATGCCAGTGAGAAAACGATACCTACCATGACGGGTCTGTAGTCATGGAACCGACTTTAAATTGTCGAAAAAGCATCCAAAATGTCCTGAAAATCAAGCCATTCTCGACATTCCAAGCTCCCAAGTTAAAAGTTACATGAGACAAAACAAAATCAAGTTTTGAAAAAATTTGACATTTTCAAAGCTTATAAAATAGTTTTTTGACTCACCATTGTTACCATTTGAGTTGAGAGCACAAGGAGTGGAGAAAAGAAGCAAGCTTTTCCATTTGTCGAATTCGACCGTTCAAATCTTCCCAAAATCACCAGCTAACCCTTGAACTTGTCTTGCATTCATTTTTGATTAGTTTTAAATATTTTAATTCAAGTTTCACCGTTGAATTTATGTCAAAAAATTTGACGCGACATATACTCAGGTTGGATATATGCAACCTGCGTATACGCAGGTCCTAGACATGATTGTGTATGAAACAGACCCGCGTATACGCTGTTTAAACTTCAAAACACAAAACTAATGGTCCAAACTTGTTTTTTCTCAGGATGTTAGTCACTTGGAGGGAAGGGGAACATGCCACAGTGGATGATGAGGTTATGAATGATCCATACCTTAAGAGGATTAGGTTATCTAAAATGAGCAATTAGTAACAAATAAAGGCTAAATTAGTTAAACTGCTATTTTTGTTAGATTTAGAAATAGGTTGATATTATGATTTGAAATTAGAAAGACTTATATCACTTCTTGTTGATTCAACAACGGATCTTGTTGACTCAACCACAAACCTTAATTTTGACAATGTCCAGAGAATATCCACGAGCCTGATCCACACAATGTCGAGAGAATTGATCACTTCTGGTGGACAAACATTAATTTTGACAATGTCTAGAGAATATCCAGGAGCCTGATCCACACAATGTCGAGAAAATTGATCACTTCTGGTGGTTGGTTGGTTGCGGCAATGTCGATCACTTCGAAGTGGATGTGAATTGATCACTTGTTATGGTTGTGGAAATGTCGAGAGAATTGATCACTTCTTTAGTTGTTTGTTCAACCACGTACCCTGATCTTGACAATGTTTAAAGGGTTGAACCCACTATTTCACAATAACAAAGTTGCTCTAAGGAGAAAGTCTCCTTGGATTAAGCTAACCCAAAGCTCCTCTAAGGACGAAGTCTCCCTGGATTAAGCTAACCTTGGAGTTATTTACCATTATTAATTTGACTAATGCAAATTTGAAAAACAAATATTTTTGTTTTTTAGTATTATGTAAAAATTCATTTGTCAACAACACTATAACTTGAATGCCTTATTGAATATTTTTCAAGTATTCCATGTGAGTAAGTGCTTCACAAATATACTTATATTATTTTGTCATATTGCTAAGTAATAGACTTATTACACAATACAACTTTTGAAAATTTTAAAATTATGAATCTCTTAAATTTTAAAAGAATAAATAACTCAATATTATTTCGAGTACAAAGAAATATTTAAATAACTTTATGTTCAAACTTATTTGGAAAGGACTCAGCTCTTTTAAACAAACCAGGTATATCAGTAAATTACTAAACTCTTCGTTTTTATTTTTATTTTGGGTGAAACTAGTCGCCAACAGAGATGGATTCCGATACGATTCAATATCATGCCTTAGTAAGAGATGGCAATATCTTGTCAAAAATACTAGAGAAATAAAGATACTTCCTTAGCATTCCAGCAATATCTTCTAAATATACTTACAGACTGTTTCGCTACCTGATATTTCTGCAAGGAAATCCCCTTGCTCATCAGTTGGCCAATTTAATATTGCAAGAAATTGTCAAACCGTATTTTCCATGTCTCCGGCTCTAGATATTGCAGGCTTTGCTAGGAAAGTAGGCCTTTCTTCTCCGGCCATAATCACAATCACTTTCACTTATGTATCTTCCCTGCATCCTTCCATATTCTTCTCCCCGCGTTCCCGTGAAGTACTGCAAGGCGATCCCCTTGCTCATCAGTTGGCCAATTTAATATTGCAAGAAATTGTCAAACCGTATTGTCCATGTCGCCGGCTCTACACAATATTGCAGGCTTTCCAAGGAAAGTAGGTCTTTCATCTCCTGCCATAATCACCATAACGTTAGCCTCTGTATCTTTCTTGCTCTCCCCGCATTCAACAGCGGCTGCGGTATTATTGCTCTCTTCATGCTGACCACATTGTGTCATGAAAGAGCAAACCAGAATGAGCAGGGAAACTGCAACCACCGCTACAATGGCAACCACTCCGCCTACGAGAAATGGAACCGGAGAATTTTCTCCCTGATGGGTAGTATTACTGACCGGGTTACCCATCATTATTCCAATGCTCAGAATTCTGGATACAATAGATTTCTCGACTGCAAACCAAACAAGTCTATACATTAAATTGCAAGAGCCGATTATAAATTATATTGGGGGTCCTGGGGTGGATGAGAGTGGGGATTGTGGAGAAAACGAAAGGCCGTGTCTACGCATGCCGTTACGTTATTGAAAATTAAAAGAATAACGAAAGGCCAGGTCTAATCTCGTCCACCAAGTTTTTGGCAAAAAAATTAAATAAAGAAAGAAATTTTAAAGTTTAAATTAATAAATTGTTGATTTGACTTTTATACAAAAGTTGACCGCTGCTAGCACGTCGGCAGTTCATCATCCATGACAGTAGAGATCATGATTTGTAATTCAAATAAATCTCTCTCTCTCAAATCAATCGCTTGATTTCTTCGGTTCCTAAATTTATTGAGCGGGTCAATGAAAGGATGGCAGTTTGGTGTCGTAACTTAACAGAAAATTGATATTTGCGTGATGGAGAATAAATTTATCCACTGGATCAATAAAAGGATCTGAGGGAGAAAGAACGGGTTTGATCAAGGCGGTAAACAAAAATGTGATGATCAGAGTTTTCAGAATATCGTGACTTTGTTGAGGTGAACAATGTTTTAAGTGAACATTTCATCTATTTTTAGGGATAGTAAGTTTAGAATAATGATACTGTGAGTAAAGATAGTTTAGAATGATGATACACATTTTTAGAGATACCAAATTTAGAATAATGATAGGAAGAGTGCACTATCATCTTAATTATAGAATACCTTTTTATTTATTTTAACTATCACATTTTTATTTATTTATTAACTATCACATTTCTTTTCTATTTATTCTGGTTTAACACTCTTGGTATCATCATTCTAAATTACTAATTATGAAAATGAGGGACTCACTTAACGCTACTAACCATGAAGATAAGTGATGAGCGTTATTCTAAATTACTAACTATGAAGATCAGTGACTCACTTAACACCCATCAAAATCAAACAGTATTCCAAAAGCTTTTATCATCTAATTGCTAACATCTACATCTTGAAATTAAAGACTTGGATAACAGGGTGTCTAGTCTGTAACGGCTGTTTGCAGCATGATTCCTTTTTATCACTAACTCTTTATAGTCCGCCAACTCTCCAGTGTATTCGTTCATGAAGTTTTTTTTTCAGAAGAAAAAACCATGTTTTTTTTATATTAAGGTAATGTAAGAGTTACATATAGAGTTCTATATAATAGAACCAGTGTGCCACAAAATCTTAAAGGATTCAAAGTTGTGAAGGGTACATTCAAAAAACCAGATCATTGTGAGCTGAGGGTATGTGACCATATTTGGCAAAATGATTGCAAAACATTTACATCATGTAATGAAAACCATGAAAACCCACAAATTGCTAAGCATCTTTACACATGGTAAGAAAGCAAAAAGGATAAATGAGGTAGGAATGGAAAACCAAGAAAATCAAGGTAAGCCTTGATGCCAAGTAGAAGAGAAGACATTGGCCTTCTACGGCAATTGAAGATGGATTCATTCCTCCACTTCCATATGGACCAACAGACCAAAGTGAACATAGAGCGCCAAGGAGCTATCTGTTCGCTCCACCATATGAAACCGTCCTGTACCACCATATGAAACCGTCCTGTACAGAGGAAAAACCAAAGTGAGGGAAACCCAAAGAAATAGAGAGTTCATACCAGATTTGTTGTGAAGCAGGACATTGAAAGAACATATGGTAATTTGACTCATCAGCATTCTGACACATAACGCAGCGACCCGGACCCTGCCATCCTTTCTTTTGAAGCACCTCCTAAGAGAGATTTCTGTTCCAGAAAAGGAGCCACGAGAAGAGGATCATCTTAAGAGGACAAGAGACTTTCCATAAAGAGTGAGGGAAGATCAGATGGTTTGAGGTCTCAGGCCCCAAAGAAAGGACAACATATAAATCCTTTACACGAACAGGAGAAGGTGAGTGTGGCAGGTTCCATGCAAGAACATCCTTTGAACCCGAGCGTCGAATAGCCAAACCCTGTAATTCATGCTGAACAGAACTCTAAATCGACAGGATGGGAGGAGGCATAAGAAGATCCACATCATCCTTCCAGACCGGAGATGAAAAAGACCATGATTTTATCAATTTATCCCACATGAAAATGCCTCTCGAGTGAAAAAAAGTTACCAGAGCTTGAGGAAGAGGAGAGGTCAAGCCATTTATGATAAAATCAAAACCTATGAGGATACTTGATCCCGAGAAGACCTTCTAGCGAAAGTTTGCCATAATAAAAGATTGAATCTTTCGAAAACTAAGCCATATGGCGGACCCTCTTTTGATCCCCAGGGAGTTCCTTCTATACCAATACTCAATACTTTTGCCTTTTAAGTATTTTCTGTTGATAAACAAGCTCCATGGACCATTGCCAAAAATACCCCTGAGAAGAGATTTGCAAAGGAGGGCATTTTCGAAAGTTTGCATGTCCAACAAGCCCCAACCCCCAGATTTTTTCGGTTTAGATATTGCATTCATCTTAACCAAATGAAATTTAGATTGGTAGGATTTCCCTCCCCAAAGAAAATTTGCAGCTAAACAGCTCCTTTTTTTAATAATAGAAGCAGGGAGATAGAAGAGATGTGCCTAGTAAATCTGCCTGCCAGGGAAAGAAGTCTCAATTCCCATCCGGAGATTCTTTTGTAAAATCGATCTAGGAGCCAAGACCAGTCCCCTTTTTTGTTCCCTTTTGCCTTTAGGGAAAACCCCAGGTATTTTATGCCATTTCCAATCGATGCGGCTTCTATGCCTATCAAAGAGGCAATCCATAAGACAAGCTCCATATTTGTCTCATTATGATATAACTTTGACTTTTCCTTGTTTTACAGATTCCGGAAGTAGACTAAAACTTAATAAGGATGCTGTGAAGACATAACCATGAGGCTTTGCATATCATAGCAAAGATGAGAATATCATCCACAAAGAGATTGTGGGATAAGAAAATGTCCTTGCAGATCTTGACCAGCTTATATCTTTGCTGAGAAGTTGCTTTGTTGAGTTGTAAGCTTAGTGAGTTTATAACCAAAATAAAGAGCAGCGGAGAGAGAGGGCAACCCTGATGGAGACCCCTCTGAGCAATAAAAAAAGGGGAGGGAATTCCATTGATGATGACAGAGAAGTTTACATTTTCTACGCACGCCATTATCCACTCAATACCTTTCGATCTTAATCCAATTTTAGCCAACAAGATTCTGAGAAGACCCCAGTCCACAGAGTCGTAGGATTTTTTCAAATCAATCTTTAAAATGGCCGCCTTGATGTTGTTTGAACGAAAGGAGAAAAGAAATTCCTGAGTCAGAGAGAAACAGCATCCCAAATATTCTGATCTTTTAAAAAGGCATGTTGATCTCTGGTGATGAAAAGGTTTAAAACAGGCTTCATCCTTTCCGCAATAATTTTGGAGATGATTTTGAACAGAGTATTACAGAGAGCAATAGGCCTGTAATCCTGAAAAGAGTCAGTATTTTTCTTTTTTGGGATAAGAGCAATAAAGTGGAAGATAAAACAGAGTGAATATTTCCAGACATGCGAGAAGCCTCCACCATTCTCAGAAAGTCCTATTTGAACATATCAAAGAAATGCATAAAGAATTCAATGGTCCAGCCATTGGGCCGGGGCTCTTGTCCTTTTTAAAAGATTTTTTAACAGATTTTATAACAGCAAAGAGCTCTTCTTCTGCGACCGGTTTGATAAAATTTTAATATGCGAGGTCATTGAACATTTCTGGCATTAAGTCTGCAGCCCATAACATGTCATTTGCATTACATTGACGGATAGCATTTTCAGCTCAATTGATTGAAAACTACAGCGACTATGATATGGACAAAACTGTACAGATGAATAAATACATCCGGAACTCCTTCAAGATCCTTAAGGGGACAGATATCTTAATTGATTCTTCCGTCAATCATAGTGTGCACATGTTACGCGAAACAGAATTGCAGGCTAGATACCTGACTGAAGCTCTACGTTGTCAAACTTTTTTTTTTTGTGAATATTTTGGCTAAGGTGCTTGTTTCGAAGATCAAATAATCAAACGGAAGGCAGCTTAAATTGTTTCTTGGCATGGCTGGGACCGTATGTGAAACCATCGACGGGGCCAGTATGTTGTTCTGGTTAAGTTTCGTCATGATTTGTGTTCATTGCGAAGTTTACGTTAAATAAATTGTAAGAGAGTTATTATCCAATATTTAAAAAAAAAAATTAACAGAACATAATTTTGTCACATTAGTCTTCCATATATATAGTAGTATGTATTATATATCAAAATGTAATAAGGCAAATATAAATATATCAAGATATCTTATAGAAAATGTAATAATACAACTATAAATATATAAATATATCAGGTTTATTTAGATCAAGTTATGTTTAAGGTAAGAAAACTATTTTGAATAAACAATATATTTTTTAAGGGATCATCTTAACCACATACCAATCTAGAAATTTAATTACTTTTATAATATATCTCACATCCAAGTAGTTCTCAGCAACTTTTTATAGAATTCTTCTCTAATTAATTATCACAGCTACTACAAGCACTAGTTAGATACACTCATACTCCCATTGAATGACTACTTGTGTTAATCTTTGTCAGGTATGAAGTGAAATACCTCTTGATTAGAAAAGTCTACATTTAGTCCAATCTAGTGCTTTCACTTTGTACCTTGATCATTCATACATCACCAAAATCTAGACTTCAATATAATGAAACAACCATCCATGGGAATATATGGGTACCTAACAATTGCAACTATAGATTTACTAGGATGTCCCATGATGTACATGGTTCATTCAACTTCTTGATGAACTTCCATTGAATATAAAAATTCACCTCCTAGAGTCTACAACCAACAATATGGTATACTCATAGAGCATCCAACCAACATATGTCCCTCCAAGTTTTAGAGAACTCCCTATCAAAGACCACTGAACTAAAATAAATAAGATCACTATCAGGAACACATTATAAAGGGGTATGCATGCCTTTTTAAATCTTATAGTGATATGCCATTTTCATGTAACATAGATATAGGTACATACAACGCATTCCATTTCATGGAGATAGGAGGTACAAAGCTCTTCAAGGACCAATTCATTAAATCAAAACATAACACATAGACTTTCTTCAAATAAAATGTGTGACTCATATCGAAATATGGTCATGAGTCTACTTTATTCAACATACCACTCATTTTTTTATTTTCATCTTTCCACCATAATCCAACCTCTGTTGATAATGCTCGAACCAATATCCTCTACTACCACAATGCTTTCATAAGAACTATCACCTTATTCTCTTGGACAAAACTCCAAAGATCTCTTTGCTATATCAATGACCTTTCTATCCTCCCTATTGCAAACTCATAATTCCACTCCAAAAATTCAACCTACAACTAATATCAATTTCTCAAGTGATAACAATGCAACTCGCTTCCACTCAAAAAGCGTTCATCCTCCTTTTATCTAAAGAACTATCATTATGTACCAATTAGAAGAAAAATGTACTACTTGTTGGAGAATGTAGTAGGACAACTATTCATTCAAATCCTCATTAAGCTTAATAATTTCTTGTGAAATTTAATTATCTTCTTATGTTTCTTTATTATATCTTTTCATCAAACAATTATAAAACAATAAAGACAATGGACGCGAAAATTAGGCTCCAAGATAGCGAAAGACCCCTTCAAGGGAAAAACCGAGAAAGAATCTCTTCTCTTCTTATAGAATTTTCTTCAAATGAGAAATTCAAGACCCAAAACCTTAGACCATGTCCTCCTCAAAGCACCAAGTTAGCCCTTCAAGTATCTCTTCTAAACAAGTCAAAGTTTGACCAAGTCAACACAAGTCATACCTTGTCAAATCTGTTGTACTTTATAGATTTCAACCTCATGCTTCAAATTTGTAACTTCGATCCTTAAGAATATTAGGAACCCTAAATTCTTTGCACATGTTATACTTCCAAGAGATCCTTCTTTGAGTAAGTCAAGGTCTTCCAAGTCAATGAAATTCAAACCCCTTACAAACTACCCCAATCAAGATCTTAGTCCTGCAACTTCAGATTCACAACTCGACCTTCAATTTTTGGTCTTGAAATAAGCCCATAAAGCCTAGATTCTCGCACGTGTGAACTTAATTAACTCTAGTTTTCGATCTTCCTCTTTTGCTTGATCTTTCTCCTTGACTTCTTGATATCGGCTCCCTATTTCCTTCTCTTTTCATTGTAGATCGAACTTATTTCTTAAGAGATTGAATAGGTGGTGAGAGAGGTCGAATGAGGCTTCTATATATTGGCTTTCCATGAGGTTGAATACCCCTCTCAAGGCATACTTCTTGCTAGTAGGTTTGATTTGTGCTTCGAGGCTCATAGGACTTTCTAGACTCAAAATCAATATTGTTTACATGTTATAGCTTTCCCAAAAGGGTCTTATATAATTGAAAAGGACTTTCCTAACTCAAGAAAAATATTCTTTTGACATCACAAACCCTATGAGCATGAAATGCATGCTTGATCTAGATGACCAATAAAATGAAGCACGAAACACATGCTTAAAAAAAAAAATATTTGTCTTTCTTCTTTTTCTTGTAACATAAGATATACATATTGATATTAGTGCAATGAAAATTATGAATACTAAAACTAGTTATACTTTCCAACACTCACTCTTAACTATGGAGGTATTCATAATTTTACACCCGTATAAGGATATTCTCAAACTAAAGAATTCTTATAAGAAGAGTCGGATTGGTAAGCCACAATTAAGCATCAGCATTATTGTAGGTTTTAACCACGTATAGAAATTACCTGCATACGAATTCTAAATCACAGGAAAAAATAAAAATGCGACAGCATAACACATAAAACACATATACACAGAGATTTCCCACTGGATCTCAAAACCGAGATTACCAGCTTGATTTTTCAT
>APFE031120427.1:85041-105362 GCA_000404065.3 Pinus taeda | reverse complement strand
AGAAGCATGAATAACATGCTTAACTAATAATAATAATAATAATAATAATAATTTTTCTTCCTTTTTCTTCTTTTTGCTTTTTACATAAAATACATAATGATACATGTTACCAGGAATAGTGTCCACTCGGAGCTGCTATTCCCACTAAGACTGGTAGTTATATTAGAAACAAAAAAGTAAAGTCTACTTTCGCTTTCCTTTATGAAAATAGATAAGAGTGGAGCAAGGGACACCAACCTTGGTCTTGAGCTTGGTTTCCTTGCTTGATTCCTCTCCTTCTTGATAGGCCTCTGCCGCTTCTTCTTCGTCTGCCCAGCTTCAAAAAGCACCTGTGGAATCAAAGCAACATACTACAATCGAAGAACAAAGATCTATATTCATAAATAACACAGGACCAGATGTGTGTTAACCATACAAATGCATATACAATCAATCATATAAGAATATGGAGGAAAACTTGAATAACTTTATTAATATCAAGAAAAGTAGGAGGATTACAACCATATGTTCTGACCCAGCATCATCCTCTAGCAAGAAAGCCCTTCTTCACCTCAAGTAAAGCTTAGATCACCCAACACTATGAAGTTTCACCAGAAAACAAACAACACTTCTCTACAAGATACAAGATTCCAGCCTCCTGATCTCTGTGATGAGGGATCCATATATAGATGATTATAGGGAGGTGAGTCATATTTTGGGGTTTTTATTAGTGTCCTCTCTAATAGTTCTTGATTCCACTTGGAGACTGATGATCTCTTACTCATCCCTGGTTGAAAACAGAGAGGCAAGTGTCAGAGGGGAAGCTTCTGGAAGATTCATGATCTTCCACCTCGCATTGTCCCTTGCCATTTGTCCATTCCTGACCATCGCACCCTACAGAAGGCATTCAGTATGCTCGCACCCTGTATTGGGTTTCAGTTTGTCCAGTTTTGACCATTTCTGAGTAGTTTTAGTGGAGAACTTCTGGGAGATGATGTAATCAACTTACCTTGTTCCTTTAGGCAGTGAAGCAACACTTTTAGGGACTTAGGAGCCCTTAGTTTATGGACATTTATGATTGGGGTTGCAGTGCCCAAAAATGTCTATAACAATACAAGATAATTATAAAGAGCGAACCTAATTACACTTTTCAACAAAGGAGTTTGGGCTTGAGTAAAAAAAGAAATTTACATGGGTTTTTCTTCTGTAGTGGATTGGGTAGAGACTCCAACAAAGTCCTCATGGAATGGATTCAATATTTAAAAATATATTGTCTTGGGTTTTTGCCTCATTAGTTAAGGGCTACATGACAATAATGATGGTTTGTAGGTCCTTATATGAAAATATATCTGTATTTGTAGTCTAAATAAACTTATCCTTCTCATCCCACTAATCCAAAAGCTAATAGGGATGGATTTTATATGCTCAATTAGGTGGTCTAGAGGGACATGGTTTAAGGAATAACCACATGATTTTCTAGTTTTGACCTACATCTTAAGGGAGATTTCTCTTGTGCCTAAAAAATTTACACCCCCTTCCCTCCACCACTCCTTCATATCTCACTTTGACTAAACCAATTAATTGATTGGTCTTAAAATCAAACTGGAGGATATACTGCCAAAATTAGATAGGATGCTCTTGCTCAGAATTAACAACTAGCTCTAATCCCTTGGTGGGGGAAGAATCTATGGAAACTTAAATGCATATCCAAAGCAAAAATAATCATATGTATTCTTCTTATAAATAAATCTCTTACTTAGGATAACCTAAAAAAAAATCCTTTTTGGGGCTAGGTTACTGCACCTTTCTCCATCGAGCATTGGAATTCATTTGCCAACTTTTCCTCACATTTCCCTTTATCCAATTTGTTGGGTGGAAATACGAGGAGATCAAGGACACAGATATGTCTAGTAAGGGTCTTCCATTAAATCATCTCTCTCAAATTAGTTCACGTCTCATCACAATAAACATTACAAAGCACTACCTCTCATGATTTCTTAGGGAGTTTGGTAAATGTTGCAAATTTTGAGGAAAAAACAACCTTGAACCCTTAACATATCAATTCATAGTATAGAAATCCATGATGCATTCTATCAAGCCACCAAAAATCAACACAAGGTATCTCGTATAGCTTCATGGCTCTAAAACTATTGCTTCATCTTGCTCAAGAATAGGGGATCTCTCATCTCCACATTTATAACGATTCATTGTTATCCATAAATTGGATAAGGTCCTTTGAAGGATTCAAAACTCATATTTTTTTCCTCTTGTTCAAAACATGAAACATTTAATTTCTTATTTGTCTCACATCACATATGATTATGTGCTCAAGGATAGGAATCAAGAGGTTGAACCCCTCTCAAAAGCTAGACTTGCACTAGATTGAGACATATAAAAAATTGAAACAAATGAATAAGGAG
This sequence comes from Pinus taeda, assembly GCA_000404065.3. Taxonomy (NCBI): domain Eukaryota; kingdom Viridiplantae; phylum Streptophyta; class Pinopsida; order Pinales; family Pinaceae; genus Pinus; species Pinus taeda. The sequence continues at coordinate 102,963 of APFE031120427.1, read as the reverse complement.
TCCAATCATGATGTCTTCACAACTCTTGGTTCTAGCTAGACAATTGATAAAGACAAAGGATCACAACAAATTTTTTTGAAGATTTTTTGTTTTTGATAGAATACTATAGGACATTGCAAGAAAATAATTTTTTTGCTAACTCTTCGTGATTGATTGATATACTTCATGATTGAAAATGGTTGTAACTATTAATATGTCCATTCTAGCATGAATTTTTTGGATTCAATCCTCTTGGAAAAAATTGTGGTTTTCTAAACCTCTAAAGTGCTATGAGCACTTTATATGTAATTTTGTTTCAATAATAAAATTACATGACCTTTTTCTATGGAAAAAAATAATTTAATGGTATGTTACAATCTAATGGGGTTATATAATTGATTAGAATATATTGTTACTCTCAAGATACCAATATTACACAGAGGGAAATTGATTTATCATATGACATAAGAGATTGACTGACAAGAATTACCCACATTTTAAAAGTTTTTTCTCAACATTGTATGTGATAGTTTTCTTCTTTCCTCAAAATATTAACTACTTATAAATATGTTTATCAATTAACAATGCATTCTTAACATATTGGACATATTGGTAGAGGTAAAAAGGCACAAGGTTATGTGGTGCAATATTGGGAATTTTTCGTAAAACACTTAGATGATAAGAAGAAAACTTATGATTATGAGACAATTATAGTATTCTAGGTTACTAATGTTTCCTCTAGTAGTAATTGTTTGATAATAGGTTAGATCCACATATCTGAACATATCAAGGCAATTATTTACACAAATAAATCAAATATTAGGACACCAATGTATTTCATAGTTAAAATCCTCAAAGAGAGAAATGATCCATATCCGCAACCAACGTGACCACTTGAGGAAATTTATTAATACAAAAGTAAGAAAATTTACATATGAGTTTCTCACAATTGATCATCCACAAATGACCCTCCATGCTATTTAAATAGATATCATCGACCAATTTAGTATTAATCCATAAATCAATATACATTAGTATCAAGGAGAAGATGAACTAATCATATCACTTTATGTCTAGAACATAACCATGACTATCATATTATATAATTATATGCATATTAAAAAACACACTTTACCTAAAGACACATTAGACCAAGTTGAACTTAACAAACTCATAGGTTTCTCAATATCCTAACATTGCTATGCATATAGAATTATTTGAAAATATGTGCTATGTTTTCTTGGAAGATATACTTGAGGTAGACTCAAAATACTTCAAAATAACTCTCTTCAAGGTCTATAGATATATGTTACAAATGAATGAATGTGATCTCAATCAAACTGTTATTGAGCATGATAATGGATTTACCATGATTAATACAATTTTTTTGAGTCATTTACAAAGCCTTATGTCCTTGCAAGTTAATGTGAGTAGGTATTCTATTTATGGGTGCCAAATAAACCAAATTGGTCATATGTTGTTAGGTATGATCTAAGAGGAAGGCCTATAAAGTAGATTGTACTAAAAGAAGACACTAATGAAGAAGATCAACAAGATTATGTAAATGAGAAGGTAGATGTGTTAGATGAGGAAGTTGATCCAGGTGGATATTGGTGGCTACCCGCCTATTTCACTTGGACACCATTATTGTTTTCTATCAGCTTACTATTTTTCAACACAATATCCTATTTCGGTAGTTTTCTACTTTTGGTAGTTTTCAGGTCCTGAACTTCCAGAGCCATTTTGAGGTTCGAAATGATGTTTTTTGGGGAATCTCCATGTTTTCAATTGAAAGTTTATATCTTCAGATAGACCTTTCTAATGGGATATTGTGCACACCAAATGGAAATTGTATGCCAAAGTTATGACCCCAGTAAGTTGATGTTCCAACTAACCCCATTGGGGCCCATATCTTTTGGCACTTCATCTCTTAGGGTTGGGTTTTTGGATGTTTAGGGTTTCTCATTGTTTCTTCAAGATAAAAAGGCCTCCGAGCCTCATTGTAACACATTTAAGAAGGCATATAACCATCACATCTCTTCTCAAAGATAAGCTACCATCGCCCGAGCTAGTTTTCTTTCATTCTGCATGTAAACAATTTTCAACGTTTACTATTTACTAATTGAAGTCTAGTTTCATTGTATCTCTGCGTTTCTATTTTGAATTTGGATTTCATTTCGTTCCTTCATAAATATGAATTAGAAGTTGATAATAATGTTTCTATTACTAACCCTTTCAACAATTTACATCCTTATGATTCATATGCTATTTTAGATGAAGAACAGTAATATTAATGAATCAATAGAAATTATTGAAATGTTACAGTTAAATATGTTTTTCATCATGTTATTCTCTATTATTTTTTACTATATTTATGTTTTACTCTATTTTATGCTATTTTATTTGTTGATCGATATTATGTTAACTTCATTTCTTATCCACTAGACAGATTGGGCATGGGAATTTAGAGTGATTTGAGGTGGGTAGAAGGGCCAAATGAGCTTCCACCTTCATGTGATTGGCCTTGTTTAGTAGAGAATAAATTATTCTTGAAACAAGAGAAGCTCCTCTAGAGTTTTAAATTTTATTTGAGGGACATGTCAGAGGATAACGTTTCTAGATTGTCTATTATCAACCTTATGGAGTCTTCATGGTAGCCATTAAGGCCATAGTGCCCCACAAGATCTTGTTTGTACACAAGGGGATTCAATTTGGCCATGTTTGAGTTGTTTTGGAAACCCAATATTTTATCATTTTAGGAGGCCATCCTATATTTTTTTGAGTTATAAAACCCTCCCATATCATCAACGTATATGTGTAAGATGATTATGTTACATTGAATGAGATATAAGAACCGTTTGCAAAACCCCTTCATTGGTCACTAGTTGAGATCAATGTGAGTTGTACCTTGCATATATTATAAAAGAAATTTTGTTCACCTTTTGGGAAATCCAATGACCAAAATATATAGTGCTTTGTATATTATTTATTTCATGACAACCATTACTGCCATAGTTCTAAATAGGACCTTGTAACATGTAAGTAGCTTCAATTTGACCTTGTTTGGCTTGTTTTACGCACCTAATATTTTTGTAATTCGGTAGGCCATCCTTGGATTATTTTTGAGTTTCAAAACCCTTCCATATAAAATAAGTATGTTTCTAGGATGATCAAGTTATATCTCATAAGATAGCATTTGCAAAAATTTCAATGTTGGCCCCTTTCATTGGTTAGCACATAGGGTCCATGCGAGCTAGGTCTTGCACTAGTTATTAAAGGAATTTCATTCATTTTTTAGGAATTCCAATGGTTAAAGATTATAGTGCTTAGTATAATCTTGAATATCATTCAAGAAATGCTATAATTCCTTGGATAGGATCTTGTTCACACACAATTGGATTTAATTTGATCTTGTTTGACTTGTTTTAGGTACCCAATCTTTTGGCCTTTTAGGAGGATATCTCTAGCTGTTTTTTTAGTTCTAAAACCCTCCCATATTAGAAAAATATATCCACAAGATGATAGACTTATTTTTTATAGCACTTCCATATTATTTTTTACTGTATTCATCTATAAGAAAGTGAATGTGCAAAATGAAAATAAAAGTTGATTTTTTTTCTTATTCATTTTTCTTTTTTAGTTTTGTACTTAGATAAAAAAATATAATCATGCTCATGTATTTTATGGATATTATTTAAATAAATAACATTACTATGTAATTATAAATAACTTACCCATGTACCTAAGAATAGAGTTACTAATTAATTTTAGTTGGAATAGAGTTACTGATAGTTAATGATTAACAAACAAATTTGATTCATGAATTTTCTTTATCAATATAATTTCAAACATAATTTTCCATGATTCGTAACTCTTAATATAAAAATGATTTAAGAAGTAGAAAAAATATATCTTTAGGGTAAGTCAATTTTTTCTAATAAAATTTTCTTCCATTCACTCATTTTTTCCAAATTCCAGTGATTTAAGCCCTGCTAAAATGAGCCAAGACCCTTAGGAAAAAGTTCCAGTATCTAAGTTCTTATTCATTAGATGCAACTATAGCTTTTGAAAAGGCCCTTGCATATTTGGGAGATAATTTAGGTTTAAAATAGGAAAACATTCTTTCTGCATGGAATTGATTTTGTTGTAATATAAATTGTGGTATAATATTCTCTCCTGATTTTAACATCTACCGGTTATTTTTCTTTGGATAATTTTGTTATAATCTTATTTGTCACAATTGTATTATCATCTTTTTTAACATTCTTAAAGTAATACAATTTAGAACCACACATCTTCAAGCTTCACATATTTACTAAATTTTTTTAGTTTTCATGTTACTTCCATTTATATAATATATATATAATTTTACATTCTTCTCATGCTACTTGATTTTATAAATCAAAATATCACAAGTTAAAGATTTATTGCAAAAAATTGCTTACTTATGTTTATTTCTATGTACCTCCACATCAATATAGAAATAAGTTAATCACAAATGTATTTTCCACACCATTTGAACTTTGTATTATTTAATTATTTGAAAAGTGTTTTAATAAACAATCGTCCTTCAGTTAAATTTTTGAAATTTACAATGCCAAATTTGTCCGTAATATCGTGATGTGCATTTGATTTCATTTTTGTAGTCCAAAAATATTTTAAAAGATGGTTTTGCAAGGTTAAAGGTGGAAAGGTCATGGTGAGATTTATGTTCATTATGATTATCAAAAAATCATTGGGGAAAGGATGAAAAAACTATGTACAAGGGGATGACAATTGAGATGTAGGAAATTGAAAGCGGAAGAACAGATGATTTTGTTTGGACGAAAGATGATTTTGCAATGCTAAAGGTGGAAAGGTTACAGTGAGATTTATTTTCATTATTAAGAAATCATTTGGGAAAGGTTGAAGAAACTAAGCATGAGTATGGTAAAGATATGGTAATTGAGATGTTGGAAATTGAACCAAGAAGCACATGTTTGGATGGCATTGCTAGTTGTTATGCATTAGAGTATTAGGCATATGGTATAGAGAATATAATATTAAGGAACACTAGTAAGTTTGTATAAGGACAAAGCTAATCTCTATTTTGAAATTGTGTTAGGATTGCTTATGGACGATATAACTTTGAAACTTCTATGAAATATGTAAGTTTGAAACTTTTATGAACTCTGTAATGGTGTAATATTTGGTACAAATATTATTGAATTTTTTTATCAAATATAATTATTCAATTTAGTTAAAAAATAAAACTAGAAAAATCATTAGGGCAATTTTTTTTTAATCTTTTCTAATGTATAAAAGAAGTGAATATTTTCAAAACAAATTCTCATACTTTTGTTCAATTTTTTTAATGGTATTCAATAGGTCTTTTTATTTATTCTTATAGTGAATTTCATTCTTTAAAATATATTTATCATATTATGTGAGAAATTTCAAGCATGTTATTAATGATTTTTTTGAATTAGTGGAATAAAAAGGTATGATAGGTTTGTACTTGTGTGAGACAAGGTCGATTTTGACAGCTACCATTATAACCCTAGGGATACGAACATCGTCCTTCATGAAGCACACTTGGATAGTCAGGGGTTTGAATTAGCAATGTCATAAGGAGCACCTTAACAATGCACCCTATCACCAATTAATCTACATCATGAAGGCTACACATCTTATTAAAGTTGTGACTAATTACTTTGAGAAATTATTTTAGAAATATTTTAAAGGTTTTTGTAATACATATTTCTGTTCAAGGATAACATATATGTATATGTTTGTACAAAGGTTAGAATGCATATTTTTAAGAAAAAAATAGTAATTGTGATATAATACCACTATAAGGCACACAATGTGGTTTTTTGAGGTATGTAAATAATTTCCATCTATTTGGAAGAAGAGTTTACTGGGTCCTTATAATATCGATAATAACACTTATGGCTAGTCCAGTGTGCACACATCATAAGCATATTGCTTAATTGTACTTAGTATCTATAAGGGATTCACAATTAATGGTTATAAAACAAAAATACTGAAATTGGTACCAACATTTTTTTTAAGAGATAGCATTATATTTGTTATTTTAAAAATAAAATAAAATTATACATCATCAAGTCTCAGCTCCTTTGAAAAATATAAACAAGTTTTCAAATCTGCCTTGTAGTTACATATTACAATCTTCCAATGTGCGAAACATTTTTTCCCAAAATTGTTTTGAGACTATCATTTTTATTTTATTTTATTTATTTATTATTATATTATTATTTATTTATTTATTTATTTTTATTTTTTTCGAGAAAAAAATAAAACACAATCCCCCTCATACCCCCTCATACTACTTGCATCAACCCAACTCATATGTCATAAAATGGATAATATTAATTTCGATGAGGCTAATTCACCTCTATTTCTTGATATAACAAAATACCTTCCTATAAATTAGGAACATCCTTTCAGAGAGGGTCTAGTTTTTTATTTAATTCCTTGAATATATGTTAAAAGCGACTAAAATAAAATCAATATTTACCTCCAATACTCTATTCATTATGAGTATTATGACCAACTTAGTGATATTTTTCATTACACTAGTCCATCAACAACTTGGAGTCACTTGATGCCTGCAAGTCCCTTAAACCTTGATTTGCAACAAATTTCATCCAAACCAAAAGTGAAAAGTATTTTCCTCCATTCTTCATATTGGGCCTAGAATCATATTTAATAGTGAAACATGATGTTTAATTAGAAATAAAAGGGCCCCAAATCTACTCAAACCTAACATTCATTGCCATGTACCATCAAAGAATCCCTAAGATTTTGTGAAGTCGAAGGATAGTTCCTTAAGAATCTTGACTATCTTCAACATAAGGGTTTTCCTCCCTTCTTTGTAGGAGAGCCTAATTTTTTGATACACTACACTAACAACCATGACACTCCCTTGAAAAGTCATCTCATTTCTAAACAAGCATGATCCTCATAAAACATAGGAAGGGAAAGACGAAGGGGTCTATCATCCATGACTCAAATATTTCTAGAAGTGAGTTATTACTCCACTAATTTGGCTCACCCACCATACTTAGAACTTCATTATAGAACAATTCAGGAAGATAACAAGAAAGAAAGATATGGTGAATAGATTCTCATTCTACCTTACGGAAAATACACTACTTAAGGCTAACCCAATTGCATTTTTTACATTGATTGGGGCTAAAATTTGCGCCTGAAGTTGATGTACCAACTATGGCACCTTTGGGCCCCTAAACCTTTTATCACTTCAGCTTCTAGAGTTAGGGTTTTGGACCTATAGGATTATTTGTTTATGTTAAAATGCCATTCCTTTGGCCTCTTATAATATCTTCCATGAATATGTGTAGCTGCCATATCTCTCAGTTCAAAGATAGATACCACCATTCTAGCCAATTTGTGTTCTACAATATAATTCTACTTCATTTATTAATAGAAAGTGGGTTTTCACCATATTATTGTTCTCTCTATTATATTTCTCTATGTGCACATTTAATTTAAGTTTCCACCTTTCATTTAATTCCTTTCACAACCAGAATCATATTCCAAACATATGGAAGGCTTTTCTCTTATATACACAAATTCTTGGAGTTGTATATGCATAAGATATGCACAATTATTTTGTTGACCACTTCTATTTTTCCATATGTTTTGGATGAAAGGTGGTTTATTTGGTCAACTTGGTATCCATTATATACCACAGGTTAGATGAAAAGTCACTCAATAACCTATTATCCCTATGTAAAATAATGTTTTGAGGTTTTTAAAAATGAACTAAAACACACTCAAAGAATAATTTAGCAGTGACATTAAGTGTGATACTCTTCTTGCATGGTACCAAAATGGCCATGTTAGAGAACTAATAGACAACCATAAACACACAATCATGACCATGCCTGGTTGAGGGAAAACCGAACATGTAATCCATGGATATTGGATCCAAGGTCTTTTCTAGGGTAGGTAGAGGAGTGTACAACTCTTGCTTCTTGATAGTTAGTTTAACAATGACACACATTATGCATGATATATACTGGTGAACATCCCATCAAATATTTTTCCAATAGAAATACTCTTTAATTACTACTATTATCTTCTCCACACAAAAATGCCTTTCCACCTAACTTTAATGTGGCTTCCAAATTAGCTTGGCACACTCACTTGAAGAAACACTAAGGTGGCCTAGGTAGCACAAGAACACATCCTAGAGGATGAATTCTGGAACTTGTTTTCATGTGATCAAATTCTGGCATGTGGCAATAATTTAGAGTCACTATTGTATAATTATGGCCACTCAGAGGTCTTGCTCCCACGAGGGTTAAGGACTATGGTTATGGCCACAACTAGGGACCAAATAAGGTAGTCTTCAAAATGATTGGTGCTACCCTTGTATTTGATGTCCGAATATAATTGTTGTAGGTATGTGGACCATTTTTTATGGAAGTCATTCTATAGCTTTCCTATGTTTGCATGAATAGTAGAGGTTTTTTATCAATGTGGACGATCATCTCCTTCCATTATTGGCATGTGTTGGGGCCTTTGTTTTTGGAGGTATTAAGAAGTTTTGGTGATGAATTAGAAGGATGATGATAAGTGGAAGAGATGGTAATTGGAAAGTTGTGATAGTAATAACCGGGAAAAAGGATGGAACTCATGGAAGGCTGGAAGTTGCGAAGGGACGACAAGAAGGAGCAGGAAAAACTGAGCGGGAAAATAACAAGGACAACATAGGAATGGAAAGAAGCAAGGGAGAATGTAGAGAGCCCAAGAAGGAACTGGCAGTCCAGGTTGGCGTGCAGAGAGAAGAAAGAATGAGTGAAAAGGTGGAAAGGAGAACACTCACTATTTGTTGTTGTGGAGCTAGGAGAGCCACTCTATACCTGTTATTATGTATTGTTCTATATAGTAGAAAAGAGGCCTTGAGACTTATGTAATGATATTGCTACTCATACTAATTATGAAGATTTCTATTGGAAAAATTGTGTGTTAGTTGTATGTTAATCTCATTCTTTAAAATTTTTATGTATGCATATATTTAAGTAGTATCTCTTTTATAAGCATGTATGACCTATTGCGATCATACATATGTGGGGAATGATTTAGTGTTCTTTGCCTCTTGGTTCTCTGATATGATTCCTCCCGATACTATATTTTGATCACCATCTAACTAAGGTTGTGGCACGCCTCAAGTGATACTCCTTACCCATTATGGTTAAGGTGAAAATGTCGACATTGTGCTAGAAGACATTGAAGATTTATTGGCCCTTGGGCCCAAACTTGAGGTCTCAACCCTGTTATTATTTCTGCACCAAAAAATATTTCCATTGTAAGGAACCTGAAGTTTCAAAGAGGGGTTTGGAATATGGTATCGAGGATCTTTAAGAAATGACTGCAAAAATGGTGGCATAAGCAAGTGGATTGGTTTGTTTCTTAGAAAGGTCAACTCCACCGATGATGTATAGGGAAGTTGAAGGAATAAATCCTGTACTTGAAGCTAGCTAATGATCAATACAAGATATTCTGGTGCAAGTTTCCATAAGAACTTTACAACTAGTTGCGAAGATTGCAAATGAAGGGAAAGCCTAGTGGAAAAAATTATCTCGTGTCATCTAGACTCAAGTGGACCTTATCAATTTAAACCACCTTGACACAGTTCTAACAAGAGCGAAAAATTTCTATGTACAAACTATGTTAGAGGGATACATTATTGAGTTTGCAGTAGAGAGTCATCAATATTTTTCGAAAGATGAAGCCGTGTTCAGATTAGGGATGCGAGGGAATCTACTTAAGGAGGTTGCACTGTGGATTAAGGTTATAATGGTGTAAGAGGGCTTGTTGGTGTTCCAGAACCCAAGCATGGCAGCTTAAACACCTAGTACTGGGGGAAGGACCTAAAGGGAGGGATTCTACCGAGTGAGGAACTATGATAATGTCAGGAGGATGGAAGCAGATGACTTTCGAAAAGCCAGGGATCTGAGAGCACAAAGGAGAGCATGGATAGCTAAGAAATGGTGAGAAAGGGCTATATAAGTGATTAAAAGGAGAAAAAAGAGTTTACACCAAGCAGGAGCAGTGTTAAGATATATAGAAGAGGAAGAAAGTGTGGAAGAAAGCCTAGTGGGAAGGGAAGAGATGACCACAACAACTATGGGTTCGGAAGGTGACAAGGATGCACCCTCTCTAGTAGGAATGGAAACGTTGGATAGAATGGGCCACCTAGGCTCGAAATAATTCCTAGATGATGACATGCACTTTGCTATAAGGAGACTATTTTTTGAAGATGATGCACCCAAAGGAATCAATGATCTGCCTCCTGAAAGCTCAGGAAATATCTCCCCCAAACTTCCCCTGGTACTCTATAATAATCTTGATAAATTCATGTCTAAGTTAATTAAAGCTATAAGAGTTCACAGTGTGCATGCTAATTACAAAGCTAGTGCTAGTAGTACTGGAACTAATAGCAGGGGTACAAGTCTACAAGGATCATTACAATCTGCATTGCGGGGATTTGTACTCCTCTCACAAGTTTAGTCAAATATGGCATGATCATTCACTAGGTATCCCGAGTTCTTTGGTAAAGGGAACGACGATGTTGAGAAACATTAGTATATGTGCGAAGCCATTTGGAGGGCCTGCCAGATTCTGAATGATGTGATGTTAATTGAATTCCAGACCACTCTCAGAGAAAGAGCGTTGATATGGTTCATAAAGTGGTTAGAGTTACACTAGAATCCAATTGTAGATGATGTTAACAGAGAATTTGTGCAAGAATTTAAGATTCCCCAGACCAATCAACAAGGGTTCTTAGAACTATGGGAAATAAAACAGTGGGAGCGAGAGACTGCATGGGAGCTAATGTAGGGATTTAAGGATGCAATTGGTAAAATAATCTACCTGATAGATACAAATCATCAACGAGATTGGTTTATCAAATAATTATTTCCTCTCACTTGTACGCCATTGACACAACAAAAAATAGATATGGTATAGGATGCTCAGGAGAAAGCAAATCGCATTGAAGCCATGACTGGATACCCCCATGTATATCAGGGGCGGGGTTAACAACACCTCATGATCCGTCCATTTTAGGTCCGTAACATCAAATTTTGAACCTGACAAAGAAGTTGAAGGATATGTAGCTAGCATGCCCGACAAGACTGAATGTATGGTATACAACCTGCTTAGTGGAGGGTCATGTTGCTACAAAGTTCCCAAGGTTGTGGGGCAAAAATACCACCTCTACACCAGTAGGACCACCTAGATCTACACTTGCTGCAGGAGTTGCGCAAATAGGAATGCAAGGGATATACATAGGGCACAACTAATTTCAGGCATTCCCTAATCAACAGAGTTCAGTGAAACTAAAGTACTGTGAGGTATGTAGGGGATATAGGAATCCCCCCCATACTGTGCTTCAAAAACTCACCATATTGATCAATGTAGGGCACTAGATGCTCTTGTTGACTGGTTAGACCGATTGACCTTCCGAATCAATGAGACTCCCCGAGGTCGAGGAGGAGGAGGAACAAGGGGAGGTAGGACAGGAGGCATAGGCCTAGTTTGATGTTACAACTATGATCAAGAAGGGCATGTTGTGCAAGATTTCCCACTACCAAGAAGACCATGGTGCTATTAGTGCAAGGTCAATGTGCATGCAACAAAGGACTATCCAAATATGATTGCAAGATGGGAAGAGTGAAACCACCAGAGGGGGGAAGATTTGATTAATGCGGAGCCAAGGTCACCAGAGGTGACCCCCATCTCAAATATCAATATAGTCACATGTGGAGGAAAAATAATGGAGATGACATAGGAGCCACGAAACAGCCCAAGATCATAAGACTGGCCTCCCCAAAGTGCTCATATGACCTTGAACAACATAAGAAATATTACAAGGAAGCCACAAAAGTTTTCAACAATTTGATAGGAGGTGGAGGGCAACAAAAGGAGCAACCAAGATCCCTTAAAGCTAAGAGCCTGAACCTATCGCAGTCCGATGCCTGACCCATTGAAGAATGGTTTAGATTATTTCAGCAAATCATGGATGACGACTAGATGTTGGGACAGTTGCAGAAAAGTCTGAAAGTTGTTATCCAAGACGGGGTGGTTGAGGGAGGAGTCATCTATGCCAACCTACCTAAATGACACTCTAGGAGAGTGCATAGGAACAAGAAGAGAATGGGAAGAGAGTTCCAGATTGACACTCAGATTATGGGGTTCCAGATTAAGGACTCCATGTTGTATCTAGGCTCAAATGTCAACATTTTTCCAAGAAAGACATGGGAAGCCCTAGGAAAACCTAAGTTGACATTTTCACCAATCAAGCTACCTATGGCGAATCAATGTTGTATCCTACCAATTGGATTATTGGAAGATGTGGAAGTTGATATAGTGGGGGTGAAGACCCATGTAGACTTTGAAGTGATAGACATCATGGGGGATAAGGACCCTTACCTGACATTTCTCAAGATAGACTAGGATTTTGAGAACTATGCCATAATTGATTTAAAGAAAGAGCTGATGAATTTTGAAGTAGAAGGGGTTAGAGCAATTCAACCTATAGACCCCTATCAAGGACCAATATTCACAAAATTGACAGATGATAGGGAAGAGCCAGGATTTTTGGATCAACTGTATAGACTAACATAAGGAAGAAGGGAGGATTACATCAACCCAAAGGCTGAAGGATCCATTAGCTAGCAGAGAATTCATAGTTCAGAGGTTGGCTCAGAAGTCGCTTGGGATGATTGGAAGTAGGGTGGATACGAAATCAATGCTAGGCATTGCGCCACAATCTGTTGGATCAACTAGATTGGCACTGAGGTATGAGACTTCCCTATTTTCAATGGTACATATTTATTGTTTTGAGGCTTCTGCGATTTGTACTTTGTGTGGAGTTTTCTTCTGGAATCATCGCATCCATAATTGTTAGAATCGATGTTTCAAGCCATCCACCATGGCTCATCATTAGTATAGATCAATAAGTGTGTAAGACATATCTCGTTGGAATGAATAAATAGAGGTATGAGATAGATGGAATGGGAATGATGGTAGTCGACCATGTCTTAATTAATAATTGATGATAATAATTAATAATAATACTTTATGCTTATTACAATTAATAATTTTAATTTTATTGGAAGTTAATTGAATTACAGATTAAGATTGAAATAAAAATAATTTCAATTAATTTTTAAATTTGCTATTTTTAATTATAACTAATTTTATTTAAGTTTAAATTTAGAATTTCATTAAGAATTTATTAAATTTTTAAAAATATATAGTATGTTAATATTAATATAAATTATATTTTTATAAGATAAAGTAAAAATCATTTTAATTAATTTACTTTTAAATATGATAGATTATATTTAATTTTAACTTTTAGAATAAATGATTAAGATTAATGTTATATTAATATAATCATTATACTATTGTTATTAATATTAATCCAAATTTTCAAATTTTTTGATTAAAAATAATTTTAATTCAGAATTTTTAAATTTAAAAAAAAAAAATAAAACCTTACATTTTCAGTTAAAATCTAAATTAAAAATTAAAATTAAAATTAGGGTTAGTGATTAATTAGAATGTGAGGTGTAGAGGGAGAGAATTAAGGTTAGAAATGGAGGTGAAAGGTCCAGTGAAAAGAGGGAAGGAAGATGTTAGGAGAGGGTGATTTAGGAGGTTAAAGTAGGAATCCAATTGTCACTTATTTTCCATCCTTCATCTCAACTGAGGTTGTTAGGGTGTTTACCTATTTCTATGGCTTCTCTAAATTTTCTATGATGATAATGATTGATTTTCGCCACCACACTAGAGTTTTCAATATAGACATGATGATTGGTTTTACTGGAATGTTCAGCCAGAGCTGAGGTTTTAGAGTGGTTGTGTTTTATGTCGGCGGCATGTTCTTGAATCTTGGTAAGGGTAGATCGATTGGTTTCCCCAATTTAGGTTTTGCCACATGAACAAGGAACCATGTAAACTCCTTTGTGGAATTTTGGATCGACAGGATCTTTGATCGATTTTAGGCATGTGCTGATGGTATTCATGGATTTGAAGGTGGTTCTAATGTTGTTATTTTTAAAAATATATGCAATTTTGTCTGTTGTGACTAATATGTAAGGGAGGTGAACCTTGCCCACATGATCATCTAGAGGTTGTTTGTTTTTGGGATTCTCAGCATTCTTAAAGGCTTTGATCACTTGGTGTTTATTGTACCCATTATTTTCAAATACATCCCATAATATGGTTCTTCTCTTTGTCAAAGTGATCTTGATTCGAAATACGTAGAGCTGTGGTTGCTAGAGTGTTGAGAACACTAATTTTTTGGGATGGATGTTAGTGAGAGTTGGCATGTAGGTAATGTTCTGTGTGGGTTTTATTCCAATAGACCTAGTGGGATATGGAACCATCTTGGTTTCTATTGATTAGGGTATCAAGAAAGGGGCGGCTGCCATTTTCCTCCATTTCCATGGTAAACTTGATAGAATTAGATTGATTGTTTATGTGTTGTAAGAAAATGTTTAATTTTTATTTTCCATGAGGCCAAAAAATGAAAGTGTCATCTACAAATCTCTTCCAAAGCTTGGGTTTTAATGGGGAATACTCAATGGCTCTAGTTACAAAATCCTCCATAAATAGATTGGCAATGATAGGAGATAGAGGAGATCCCATGGCTACACCGCAAGTTTGTTCGTAAATTTTATCTTTAAAGCTGAAGAAGGTTGATTTGAGACAAACTTCAATTAATTTGGCTGTGTCAGAGTTTGTGATTTTATGGACCATTTTCATGGCTTCATCTATGGGAATGTTTGTATAGAGAGATTTAACATCAAAACTGACTAATATATCATTCGAATCAAGGTTTAAATGTTTGATCTCGTTGATGAAGTGAGTGGAGTCTTTGGCAAAGGAACTTGTGTTACCAACCAGAGGTTTAAGTTTCTTAGTGAGCTATTTTTCCAGATGGTAAGTGAGACCTCCTATGGTATTGACAATGGGTCTTATGGGGATACCTTATTTGTGTATCTTCGGAGCTCCATAGATTCTAGGGGTGTAGGGGTTGTTTTCTATTAGATTTTTAATGTTATGCTCTCTACTTGCGTTTATCAGATTTTGTACATTTCTAAAGATATTTTTTATGGGATTCTTCTTTAATTTAATGTAACAACCACTATTGGTGATGTGGTCTATCATCTTATCATTATAATCATTTTTGTTCATGATGACAATTGCATCACCTTTGTCAGCTTTTAGGACCACAATATCAGGGTTTTGGTTTAAGGTTTTGAGTGTTAGATGTTCTTGTCTGGAAATATTTCTTTTGGGAGGGCGATATTTTCTGAGGATGATGGAACAATCCTCTCTGATAGTTTCTTAAATTTTGTCAGGTAATTCCTTGATCCCATACTCAATGTTGAAAAAAATGTCTTCTTTGGGGATGGTGCAAGGGGAAATGGAAAAATTTAATCCTTTTTCAGGGAGATGAAGAGTGTTTTTAATTATAATAAATAAAATTAATTATAATTACACAAATAATTATAGTAATAATAATTAAAAAATAATTAAAAATAATTGAAATTATTTTTATTTCAATCTTAATCTGTAATTCAATTAACTTCCAATAAAATTAAAATTATTAATTGTAATAATCATCAAGTATTATTAATAATGATTATCATCAATTATTAATTAAGACATGGTCGGCTACCATCATTCCCAATCCATATATCTCATACCTCTATTTATTCATTCCAACAAGATTTGTCTTACACACTTATTGAGGTATATATTTAGTCAATTATTTTATCAACATAATTGATGCAATTATTATTGAATAACACAAAGTACCTCTAATAAATGTCGCATTACAAGCAACACCGGAAAGGTGGTGGGGAGTTCACCATAACTACCTTCGAGAATGGGAGAAGATCAAAATAGAAATGGAAGTTAGATTTAGACAATGAGGGGAGTACGCTCAAGATTTCGTGAAGTACAGGGGGGACTTTAAACCTCGACAACATTTGCAAAAATTTAAGGATAGATGGAACATGGACGAAGTTCCAAAGGAGTTGTGGGTGCATGGTTTTATACACACCCTGGGGACCTTTCCGAAAGCTTGGTATGTACAAGAAAAAATAAGGAGACAGACTGGAGATTGGATCACCTGACTGGTTAGTTTTTTAGTAGCTTTTCTTTCTCAGATAGCGACAAAAGGATGACTGAGACATTGCAATATTTCAAGTAGATTCTGCCTACAACAGGTCATCTAATGGAGGGGTGCATAGATCAAAATACTCTAGAGAATATTTATGAGTCTAGATATCATGAAGTTGTAGTATGTGGGGAGGTGGACAGAGAACCAGATAAGGATGATCTCAAGGAATTACAACGTCTGCCATTTAATGAAATTGAAGGGGAATGAGACATCAAGGATGGGCTTGTGTTCAATGCTCCACACTTACTCCCATTGAAACTGCAGTAACATAACATCGACACTGATGAAAAACTGAAGTTATCCTCAATTGGAGATTAATGGGATTGGAAGACTACAAAGGAGATCTTCGATCTCTTGAAAGAATATGAAGAACTGTCCCCCTTGTCTATTGCAGAATTGAAGGGGATTAAGGGGCAACTAGGGGAGATAAAAATCATGCTGAAAACAGATGCAAAGCTAGTAAAGCATCGACCATATAGACTGAAACCATTATGTCCATAATAAATTCCTAAGCATATTCCATCACGATAACATAATTACCCATCAAATCCATTTTTCCTTTTTCATTTTTACATCATCTGAGTCAGGTCCATCTCAGCTGACAACATAATTAACACGATTGAGAATGCATAGGGAAATTTGTCATGGTAATTAGGTAGGAGGTCTTTGTTGAGTATGGAGCATGATTGTTTAGAGGTCTTTGTTTCAGTCAGATGTATACCCTAGGAAGTTTGTACATCCCTCTACGCGGGGGGGACTTGTCCCCTCTGCGGGGGTTCGGGGGGGGCTGATCCCCCCTGGATGGGGGGTCCGGGGGCCAACAGTCCCCCGACAAGGGTTTCGAGGGCAGTGCCCCGGAAACTAAAAACAGATGTAAAATTGCCTTGTAAAAGTATAGTAATTTCTAGTCAATCTGGGTCGTTCATTAGGCAGATGATCTAACGGTAGAACTTATGTTTAGTTTAGGGTTTTTTGCCCTAGAAGGCATCCCCTCTCTTTATATGAGGGCATTGTATTTGAGGCTATGTAATAGATGTGTATTCTACGAGCGAGAAACAGAGAGGTGAGACTGTGAGAGAAAAGAAAGGATATTACAGTGGATTTGCTGTAGGTTGTGTCTCTTCATTTTGATGGATAATAGAAGGGAAGGATTGGTTGTTCGGGGTAGACGTAGCCCAAAATAGGTGAACCACGTATATCTGTGTCTCTCTTGTTTTATGTGTTTTCTGTGTTTATATTTCTGCAATATCTTATGTGTTCCATTTCTCCGTAATATATAATTTTCTAACAACTGGTATCAGAGCCGAAGGTCTATTTAGCTGATAAACTCGCAGGAAAGAAGGGTTCCTTATTCAAGTGGGAGCAATGGTGGAAGATGGTAAGTTTAGGGTCGAGAAATTTAATAGCCAAAACTTCTCATTGTGGAAGATGCAGATGGAAGTTTATTTGTATAAGAAAGATTTGTACCTACCATTGGGCGGAAAAACAAAGATGGCGACAGGTATGATAGATGAAGAATGGAACCTTCTCGATAGAAAGGCACTCAGAACAGTATGGTTGTGCCTCACAGCGTTGGTCGCCTTCAACATTTCTAAGGAAACAACGACAGAGGGTTTGATTAAGGCGTTGGAGAAACTATATGAAAAACCCTTGGCCTCAAACAAGGTATTTCTTATGAAATGGTTATTTAATATGAAGATGTCGGAAGG
>APFE031120427.1:36965-75943 GCA_000404065.3 Pinus taeda | reverse complement strand
ACAGAAATGGCGGTTGGAACAGTTACCCCGACAACCTGCTTAATGAAACAAACTGGCACAAGTTTCTCCACTATAACCGTCTCGAGTGAAGATAACCCCCCAGAGAGTCCAAGTGAGTCTAGTCGATGTCTGCTCCAGGTACAGTGGAATCTTCCCTCCACCGTCCCCTAGGAAAGAATCCTATAGATTATGGCCACTAAGGTTACCAACAGAAACGAATATACCTAGGGGAACAGTCTACGATCCAATACGCACACAAGGGTAGAGTAACAAGCTCAATCCCCTTGAAGGCTCCTTGACATAATCCAAGGTTTACCAACAAGTGACCCTAGGCTCCTCGACAATGGTCAATCTGAGGTTTACCATTTTTAATACGTGAATATCTTCTATCGTTCCCAATAAGGAAGGATTGATCCCACACTGGTTCGGATATGATCTCGTGCTTCTCCTTTAAGAGGAGCTTTCCCAGAGCATAGATCTAACAATTGGAATTTCTCCCTACCTCAAAATCGACTACTTGTTTGTTTAAACTACCTTGGAGAGTTAATTACTCCCTACTCCAAGATACTAGCCTAAGCTATGTTGGTGAAAAGAGCCCTAGAAAATAAAAAGATTGCTAGATTGATTTTAATTAAGCGTTAATTTTATTGTTTGTTCCTTAAGTCAATGGGTGCGGAAATGAAACTTTATGGTATGAAGACTTGACTCCAAAACACTAAAAAAATGCACCTAATATGATAACAATTCTTTTTCCTTTTCAATGAATTTCTAGCTAAGGAAGAGTTGAAAATGCAATGCTTTGAAAATCAAATATTTATCTTAACATACAACTGAAAGGAAACTTTTTGTCTTTTTCAAAGAACTTTAAAAACGAGACTATTAATCACGCTCACAGAAAATCCCTTTGCTTTTCAACAATTAACAACTACAAGAATAAGCAATTCCTTTAAGAGAGCTTTTAAGATTTCTAGAAAAACTCTAAAAAACTATTGAAAACAAACGTTCAACAAGCTTGTATAATTTTTATGAAAAACTCAAAACTATGATCTAATCTTGAGATCTAAACGAAAATGGATTGAAAAGAAACTTGACATGTTTTTGAGGATGCTCAACCTAGTCTTTCAGCTTAACTAAGGATCAGTTTGTTCAGCTCAACAAACTAATCAAAAACACCCAATTATATTTTAATAGAAAAAATGAAATTCGAAACTTTTAATCAAGTTTAATCAAAGTTTTGTAAAAGAGACAAATGGGATCTAGATCTCTTCACGGATATATTTCATAAGCTGGTCAAACTCAGCAAGAAGACCAAAGAGACCAGGGTGATCTAAGGCTCTAAGGCTTCGGATCTCTGAGCTACTACAAAGACCAAGAAAAAACCAATCCAACAGATAAAACTTCTTAGAAAATCGCTTCAAACGAGAATGCCAATGAAAACTAACTCACAAGGAACTTTTGTCAAGACAAGTGCAGGTCTGGGCATATACTAACAACTATGAACAAAAACTAAACCTAACTGGGTAGATGGATCTTAGGTTTTCCAAACTTTTGACAGGGTTCGCAGGCACCTAGTAGAACCAGGTGCGGTGCCGCTCTGTGTTACACTGTAACATTGCGGGGAGGTCCGCACTGTAGCTGACTTAGAGGATGCGGTCCTCTTCCAAGATTTCAAAAAATAAAAATCCAACCAGGATCTAACCAGTACCCAAACTCACACAAATCAAGGAAAAATTAGAAACCAAAACTTAAGTTTCTCAAGTCAAAGCAAAGACAAATAAAAAACTAAACCACACCAGTCCCAAGTGGAGTCGTCAATTTGTTGGCTGGATAAATCGTTCTTGCGGACAAGACCGATCTCCCTAGTATCGAACGATATCTAGCAACAAAGAGCACAAGCAAATCTACTTTTCTCTAAACATGTTTCAATTCATCAATGAATACTAAGAGGTGTAACAGACCCTACCTCGGTCCAATGCTTGTTTGAGGCAGTTTTACTCCAACAGCTTCAAGCAGTTCCCGTTTAATAACCTACATACACAAACAAGCACACATCAAAGCATACCTACGTATAAAAAAACATGTTCATTATGAAGATCAAGGAGCTCATAAAATAAACCATTAGAGACAGTTCATTGAGAAAAACAAACTTGATTGTATTAACTTTATGAATAAAAGAACCTTACAACCTTTGCCTTGATGTTGCACAAGTTCTTTCCAGGGTCCAGCGGGGGTCTCCTCTACTTTGACAAGCCTCACTTACTTCCCAAATGACATGAAAGTTATGTGATCTCTCCTCTCACAAGCTCAAAAAGGAAGTCTAGTTTCCAGCAGCATTTACCCTCAAGAATCTTCAACTTTCAACCTCTCCTACAACCAACCCAATGCATGAATTTATAGTGCAAATGGAGGAAGTTGCAGGTCCACCATTGAAGGGATAAGTTCCTCCTTCAATGGGATAAGCACCTCATATCATGGAGTTAGCTCCCTTAGTTATGGAATGGATGAACCAAGGTGGAGCGGACTTGCCAACGTAATATTCCTTCCAGAAGTTTCTAGAAGTGACCCAAGATGAGTTTTTAAGAATGAAATCATGCATTTTTAACTTTTACAGGGGTTTGCACTCATTACTCAATATACAGAGTGGTCAGGTTGGCAGGAAACATGACCATTAGGTGCGGTACCGTCGGCAATGCTAGGAGAAAGTGAGAAACTAGGATTTGAGATATTTTTAAGGTCTTTCTCCCATTTTCAAGGCTTGAAATGAAGAGCTGAGGTTTAAGACTTGCAAAGGAGGTATGTATGAGTGTTGATGGACTCATAAAAACTGTAGAAAGTCATGGTGACAATTTTTTGTGTAACAGATTGCCCCCTAAAGTGCGAAGTCTGTAGTCGATGAGGATGGTTTTTGATCATCTAAGAAGAGTGAATGACTTTATCATTTCAAGGATTTTCTTGTGGATACACCGGTCGAACCTATAAAAACATTCAATGCAAAATATATATGTGAACATATCATCACTGAGGTAGGCATTCCCATACTCAGATCAAAACTGACTAAGGACTATCTAAAACTGCTCTGATACAGGAATGATTTTGTATTACATCACAAGTAGGAACATATGGACACAGTATGGATGCAGCCATCTGTTTATGAATAGTCCACTATATAATGATAACAAAATTCCTCGCAGCCTAGATGGTGGAAACTAGATCCAGGGTCTTCATTCCTACTTTCTGAACTAGTACGATTCTACCCATGTGAATGAATGTGTCGAAGTCGAACATGGGAGAAACCAATTGATTACCAGTCAATGATGTAAACTATTAACAAGTGTGAGAGGAACCACTAGTAATGTCAATGGCCCTCAAAATACCCAGTACAATCCATGAAATGGGAATGAAATGAGTCGATGTCGAACATGTCACGGAATCCGTTGATCGAAGGTCAATGATGCAACCTGTCGTCAAAGGCGAGAAACCTGCCATTGAGGCATGCATATTCCAAGGTACTGACGATTTCTAGATCATCTTTCTAGATAATGAGTTGGAGTCGATAGAAAGCGATTCGTCATAGGCTAGCCCATAACACGAAATCATAGGTCAAGTTTGAAGAAATATGTTTAGCAAGAACTAACTCAGGGGTGGTCAATGATGGATGACCAATATTTTGCAGGTGAATGGTTTATCTACATAGAACTCTTGAACACGTAGTGACACAGCAGATGGCTTGGTGACAGTTGACCCAAAGTTAATACCCGGAAACCGGCTGAAGACTTTCAAAGTGGCTTGATTAACTGTTAGGTAAAGGATTTCCCAAACCAGATGGATAAAAGTGTCGTGTTCAAGAGTGATGGAAAGTTTTTTCAAACACAGAGTACAACAAACAGGTCCATTTTTCTCTTTTCCCCCCACCATTTCTGGCAATTACCTCTTTATTTTTAACAAGCTTGAGGAGGATAACATTTGCTTGGTTATAAGCTCATCCTTTGGATGAGTCCAACTTAGTTTAAATTCGAACCCTAAGAAGGAGTGGTCCGTTCCTGTCTGTAATTGAATAGGTCCTTTACTGTGAAATTTTAACGAGTCCAGTATAGGAGAAACTCAGTGTTTTTAAATTTTAGGGAGTCAGAAGAAAAACTTAAGAAAACTCCACGGTTGTCCTTTTTCGTAAATTTGTGTCTCCCAAGCCCGAAAAAGTATAAAATAATACTTCAGAGAACCACTTGATCATTACGACCAAGGAGTACTTTTCATGGTTAGTGCCTTCAATCTGAAAAAGTAAAAAAGTGATCGAAAACACGTCGTTTTATTACCAATATCAAACTTTAAACGACAAAAGTCCGACATTCTTTTCATGTTTGTACGATCGGAAAAGAGTTGTAAAGGGCCGACTTTGTAATTCTATTTTAACGAGTCTACAAAGAAACACTCGACAATCTTTTCATTTTTTTACGAGTGGGAAAAGAGATTAAAGAGGACTCCTATGTGTTTTTTGTTGAAAATGATCAATTTCACCTGAATCCCCAATATTCTGCACAAAAACTACAAACATTACTCATATCTGTTTAAAAATAATAAAAATGCACCAAAAATGACCTTTTCAAAGTAAAAAATAAATAAATTTTAATTTATTTATTCAAAAAATCTTATAAAAAGGGCTTTTACAAGTTCATTTTTACTGTTTACCTTTGGAGTAAAAAGTAAGAGCTTTTGGTAAAAAACTTCCCGTGGAGATTGCGCAAAATCCGACTGTTGGAATCGAGAACCTTCTTCTCCAGGTAATCCGCGATGTCCTTGACTTGCATTTCATCCATTTGAAATTTCGTTTTAGGGTTTAGATTTCGATTTTTGGAGTAAAATTAGGGCAAAAAATCGCCCGCGGTGGTTGTGCAGGGGCGCCATGTGGCCCCTGCGCACCCCCACTTTTCTGTGCACATAGAAAAGTCGGGGTGCCACAACTTGCCTTAAGGAGAAGTGCGCACCTACGCATTGTCTCTAAAGGGATGGGTGCGAACCCCGCAGAATGCGGATTTCGAACCCTAGTTTTTCCATTTTTGACCCATAGAATTTTGGAATGA
Organism: Pinus taeda; assembly: GCA_000404065.3. Lineage (NCBI taxonomy): Eukaryota > Viridiplantae > Streptophyta > Pinopsida > Pinales > Pinaceae > Pinus > Pinus taeda. The sequence continues at coordinate 70,865 of APFE031120427.1, read as the reverse complement.
AAATTCTAATCCACCTATTTTGCAATGTAGGTACACAATATGCTTGTTTGGTTGGAAAGAGAGCATGAGGATGTGGATCAGGCTGCATTACTCCATCCGCCGTCATTACAGGCATTGAGAGCATGCGGGCTTTTCAAATTTTGGACCATACCTGGCATGAGGGCACATGTAGACTTTTTACAATGGCTGGTGAATAGGTGGAGCATTTAGGACCAGTGCTTCATTATTGGCGGCAACTGGCTCAAAATCGAGTCGGATGACATATACTTTTTGATTGGCTTGCTCAAGAGAGGCGAGCAATTATCTTTGTTCGGATCTAGGCTAGGTGGCCAATCTGTCGCTAGTCTCCGACTAGAGTTCTGTAATAACCAGGATCCGGACAAACGGATAGATGTGAAAACCATCTCCCGCCCTGAACTGAAGGTGATTGCTTTTACTATCACTAGACTCTGCGGTAGCGCAACATTGCATCTAGCTACAGGCTCCCAGATGCGCATGGCAGTGGACTGCTTTTGAGGCACCATTTTCAACTGGTGCGATGTTATATTGGCCAATGTGAAGGGCCAATTGACTAGGACGAAGACTGGGCAGCTAAAGAACTTTGGTTATGGTTATTTAGTTGTTAGCTTTGTCCTAGAGAGAGTACCGATGCTGGTTCCACAACAACTCACTGTTGAGGCTGGACTTCCCCGAGATCCTCGGGTTATGCGATGGGTTGCAGTTATGGCCTGCCATCCGAATGAGGGTACTGAGATTGTTCGATTCACCCCAGAGTATTTCCGTTGGTTAGAGAACCAATTATTTATTATTCAGGATTTTCCATACGCTGGGATGGATTATCGCAGCGATCCCGACATGACTCTTCCACCAGGAGGGCAATGGGATGATAGAGGTAAAAATTGTTTTTCAACATTTTAATTTTATATGTATGTTTTTGTATTTTTAACAATCGTCCCAAAACTAATAGTAAAAGTTTTAAATGCAGATGTGGGTCCATGGCGACCAGCCGCTCTCCAGCCCTATGATCGGAGTCAACCAGCTGCCGCAGCACCGGCCCCATAGGACCAGACAGTAGAGACCTTGGCTGAGTTGGAGAGCCATCTAGAGCGCTTGATCGCAGATATTCCGGAGACCAGCATAGATGACATTCCTCTTTGGCTTCAGCGCTATGTGATTGGGGTCCCAGGACCTTTTAGGAGGTTCCTTTGTAGGGTGGCTCGAGCAGTGGTTTCTTATCGGGATCATCACCAGTGATAGGATGATTGCTTTGTAGACCCATTTTTGGACTTTTTATACTATCATTTTTGCTGATCATAATGTGTTTTTCAACCTATGATTGAGGATGATGTATATTTTAACACGCTCTTACGCTATGCTATGCTATTACTATGGTTATATTGCAAAACATGTTTATGAGATGTTTTTAAATTTACTGTTTGATTTAATGCAAATGTCTATTTAACATGCGAGAAGCAATTGCATCTGCTAATGTATTTAAATATCTTGGAATGTGCTGATATTCTATGTAATCAAATTCTTGTTCCAAGAGACAGACTCTAAAAAATAATCGTAATAATACTAGATTTCTAATTGCATAAATTCGATTACGCTGTAATACCACGAGTTCCGAATCTAAATTAACAATCAAACTTTGAATTCCAAATGAGATGGATTCAGATAATAATTCAATCACTGCAATGTTGTTCGTTGTTTGACCGAGGCTTACCTCGTGCATAGATACTAACTCGTCAGAGGGTGAATAGATAACCCATGCTGCAGAAGAGATGTTCCGTGTACTACGACAAGCGCCATCAGCGAAACCGATGTATGTTCGGAGAGGCGTCAACATCTGTAATATCAAGAGTAAAATCAAGATAAGCAGGACTAATAAAAAACACTCTCTAAAGTAAAGCACGCATCTTTAATCTACGAACACACCAACTTAGAAAAAACTAATCTAATGAAATCTCCACGCAATCCATTTAAGCATAATATCGCTTTAGATAAAGCCCATTCCTAGGTTTACCTAAAGAGACACCGTCAAAATCTTCTAGCTCATAGGCCCCTTTTGCTAGCTTCCGCTTGACAGTATACGGACCATGCCACATGGGTCCCAATTTGCCAGTCCCTAGCTTGTTGTTTGCTTGATCGTAAAGTAAAACTAGGTCGCCTTTCGAAAAATTGCGGGGTGTAACATTCCGATCATACTAAGCTTTGATCCATTTGGCATGAGTTTCGACAGCTAATGCAGCATTGCGTTGATTCTCATCTAATTGAGCTAAGTATAATAAACGTTTTTCCTCTTCGGAAGTGGCTGGTAATAATTACACGGCAATTTGTAATGATAGGATTTTGCATTCAATGGGCAATATTGCCTCTAAACTGTAAACCAGTTGAAAGGGAGTAAAACCTGTTGATGTTTTGACTGAGGTTCGGTACGCCCAAAGTGCTGAAAATAGCATGTTGTGGCAATTCGACCGATGAATCCCAATGATTCGTCGGATCATGGTGACTAGAACTTTGTTGACTGCTTCAACTAGACCATTTGCCTGTGGGTAATATGGAGTGGAACTATCATGACGCAGGCCAAGCTGATCTGTAAGTTCGGTCATCATGTTGTTTCGAAAATGACTCCCATGGTCAGTGATAATCGCTTGGGGAACACCAAACCTAGCAATTATATGATTGAAAACGAAAAATCGCAACAGTTTTGCCATCTACCGAAAATGTAGGCATCACCTCGGCCCACTTGGTAAAATAATCTATCGCAAGGATGATATAGGCATGCCCCCCAGCCGAGTGAGGGTTACATGTAATAAAATCGATACCCCATTTTGCGAATGGACCAACGACAATAATAGGGTGGAGAGGAGCTGGAGGAGCGCACATCTTATGATCAAAAATTTGGCAATTGTGGCATTTTTGGGCGGCAGTAATACAATCTTTGAATAAGGACGACCAAAAATATCCAGCGTGCAAAATCTTTTGGGCTGTGGCATACCCAGACATATGACTGCCACACGCTCCAGAGTGGCAGTCATTAAGAACCTTCTCAGCCTCGTCATGAGTAAGGCAACGACGGAAAACATAATCCACCCCATGACGATAAAGAGTATCTCCGATAATAGTGTAAGGTTGGGATTGGAATCGTATTTTCCGGCGTTGAGATCGTGATGTATCGGGCCGAAAAGGTTGGGTTTGGAGATAGACAATGATATCTCCGTACCATGGATCAACGGTGCTGATAAGGAACAAGGATTCATCTGCAATGGATTCTTCCTCCACATGTTCGGTATCGGCACGAGGGAAGTCACACATTAATTCCGCAAAAACCAAAGACTTCTTTAACTTGGCCTTCTCAAATTCCAAGTCAAATTCTTGCAGGATGACAATCCATTTGGAATACTTGCCCCCCAATAATTGTTTAGTCAAAATGTATTGCATAGGGTTACAGTCAGAAATGACAGTGGTTTTGCGTAATAAAATGTAGTGACGAAAGCGCTGAACAACTTGGACTGTAGCTAAGGCCAATTTCTCCACATGTAAATATTTTAACTCAGTGGCAATTAGGGTCCGACTAAGATAATATATCACATGTTCACTTTCGAATTCATCCTGTTGAACTAAAACCATCCCAATAGTGGAATGGGAAGTGGCGAGGTACAAGAAGTAATCCTGGTTGTAGTTGGGAGGATGCAATAATGGCGCATGGGTCAACGCATGTTTTAGAGCATCAAAAGACTTGTCAGCGATCTCATCCCAAAAGAACGGAGTGTTTGTTTCAACAACTGGGTAAAACCTTTTGTAATCTCAGCGTAGTTAGGAATGAAATGACGTAAAAAGTTGTCTTTCCCTTGCAAACTCTGGAGTAGGGGAAGAGTCGAAGGAGGTGGTAACTTGACGATGGCTTCGACCTTCAAAGATCGACGCGACTGTCGGCTTTCGATACAACAAATCCTAGTAACTGACCCGTTTCAATACAGAAAACACACTTGTGCGGATTCAGCCTAATCCGATAATGCCTACATCTCATGAAAATGGCTCGTAAGTGAGTGAGATGGTTGGCTCTTCGTAATGAATGAGCTGGTAAATCATCGAGATAGGGCTGCAAAATGTGCTTGATGTCATGAAACGCATAAGACATGGCCCTTTGAAAAGTTTCCCCAGTGTTCTTCAGTCCAAAAGGTAACTTGCAATAAGCAAATGTCCCCCATGGGCAGATGAATGCCATTTTTGGTTGATCTGTAGGTAGAATGTTAATTTGATTGTAACCGAAAAAGCCATCAATAAAGGAGAAAATTTCATTGCCGGCACAACCATCGATAATTTGATCGATATAGGGCGTGGGATAATTGTCCTTGGGACAAGCATGATTAATATCCCTATAGTCGATGCATATTCTTATTGTCCCTTGTTTTTTATTAACTGGAACAATATTCGATACCCAATCCGTTAAAGGAATTGGATAAATGAATCTTGCTTTAAGTAATTTCTCAACTTCGGTTTTGATGGAAACAACTTTTCATGGGTGTATTTGACGCAACCGTTGCCGGACGGGTTTAGCATCCGGGTAGGTTTTGATCTCATGAACAACGATTGAAGGATCAATTCCTAGCATTTCCTCATAGGACCAGGTAAACACGTCGCGGAATTCTTGAAATAGGGCTTTATATGTGTTGACTTTAGTGTCTGTACAAGAAGCACCTATGTGAATGTTTTCAACAATCCCAGGTTTGACTGAAATGTCGATAGGAACCGTGCGAGAGATATTGGCTAAATTTTGTTCAGAATCAGGATGTTTCAATGGATTTTGTGGTTCTTTGACATATTCAGCGGTAAAAATGGATGAAAAATCATTTTCAAAATCAATCTCGGGTAAAAACGAAGACCGATGATGAAGATCTTCCCATGGTAATGCATCAACAGACAACAGTTCCCGAATTTGTTCATTAGTGTGAACGGTTTTGTTGGCATTATGGTTCTGGTATGATTATAGATGTTGTACTTGATGGCAACACCCATGGCATGGCTCTGGTATGATTATATATGTTGTACTTGATGGCAACACCCATGGCATGGCTCTCATTTTTGATGAAAATAAAGAAGTACGAAGGAGAACAGTTCAGGAGGTGCGTACCCGCAGGTATACCGTGCAGGGACCGCGTCCAAATACGCGGGTTACCCATTCATGGGGTGCGTACCCCAGTGCACACTCTTCAAGGCTGTAAAGTACCCACACGTGGGGTTTCTCATGGTATTTAGCCGTCGATATTGTGTTATCATGGTTTTGGCCCGTGGTATTGTTTATTTTATTATTATTATTGAGCCCCATGATCCTTGATTTGAGGAAGAGCATGCCTATATAAAGCTAAGGAGATCATTTGGCTTGGGCATCTTTGTGTATTGAATATCTTAAGATCTAATCTATTGGGTTCTCAGTTTAAAAAGCTTGATCTATAGAAGAGAAGTTGAAAGCGAATCAGTGAAGGGTGATTTCTCGAGCGCAAGATCAGATCTGAATATCTGACTGTATTTTGGCCCTAATCAGAGGTGCGCAGGTGATCAACAGTGACAGTGCGTGGGTACGCAGAGGCAACAAAGGGTCAGTGCGTGGGTACGCAGAAGAGGCGAAGGTGCAGTGCATGGGTACGCAGAGTCGACAAAGGTGAAGTGCGTGGGTACGCAGCTCGTCAGTGCTTCAGGTGCGTGCTTGCTGTTTAAGTACGCAGCGCGACAGTGTTTTTGGATGCGTACTTGCGGTGACAGTACGCGGCGCGTTAGTTCTTCTGGGTGCGCGCCTACCTTTTAGTACGCGGCGCGATAGTACATTTGGGTGCGTACTGTACGTAGATCAGTGAAAGGAGCATTGCGTGGACCCGCAGTACAGCAGAAGGAACTCTGCGGGTATACGTAAAGAGGCAGAGGGTGAAGTGCGTAGCGACGCAGGCCAGTAAAAAGAAAACCTGCGTATCTGTGTTAAGATCTTCTGTTGGTTGAATTTTTCTGTTGATAAGGAGTTCTGGGTTCTGTTCTGTTATTGTTGATCTGGTTATTACAACTGACTGTATAATTTACATGTACTTGATAATTATCTGAGGTATATGGATCCAGTTTGAAAATTTATGAAAAGTGGTCCTTGAAAAGAAGTAGGGGGTTGTATCTCCCTTCCAAGAGAGATTGGAAAACGAGAGAGAGTTGTAGCTCTCTGCAGGTTGCAGCCTACGTACTGGTAAAGGACTGCACCAGTACAAGACCATTGTAAAAGGAGTTTCTAATTTGAAAGAAGATAGAGACATATTGCAGCAGGTGGTTTTCACCCACATTGGGTTCCACCTTATATCTGGTGTTCTTTGATGTGACTGTATGTTTTTATTGCTCATTATTTTATGGTACTGATATGCAAAAATAATTCAAAGTGTAAATAAGGAAGATTTGTTAAAAGAACTAGATAATACTGATTCACCCCCCTCTCAGTATTATTTTCAACACTCTATACACCCTATCATGTGGAACAATGCACCTAATTCCAACTACCACATGCTCCCCATCACTGTGTTGTCCATGCATGTGATAAGGATAAAGTCATGCTCAAATTGTCAAGCCAAGGCTTTACATGCTACTCCTATTGAGGTCTTCTTGCTTGCCTTTTTGGGTGGGAAATTCATGGCATAGTGCTTGAATTCATGGAAATGGACACATTTTGGACAAATCTTTCTTCTTTCTCCCTTGGCTAGATTCTGGTTTGGTCTGAGATTTCTTCCCTTTTACCTTCTTTCCCTTTCCAACCAATGCAAATTTTTCTTCATCCTCACCCTTGGATGAAATCCCATCTCAGGTATTGTGCCTTATTTCCTCATGTACCAAATCATACCATTAGCATTCCCAATTTGTAATCCCTCCCTCCCGTTCATCGAATCTTGATAGCTATGCCAGCTCTTGGGAAGGCCAAGAAGGGCTAGGATTAGTAAATCATCATATGAAACAACAACACCAACTCCTACAAGCTCATCACAAACTTGTGTGAACCTACTCAGATATTGCAGAATAGTGTCATTCTTCTGCATCTTGATATTTCGAAGTTTATTCTCGAGTGCCCGTTTCCTATGGTCATTGCTATTCCAGAACGAATCTGTCAGTGCCTACCACATTGCATAAGGAGTTTCTTTCCCATGGATATTGGTGACAATGTGGTATCACACTTCCTCCAATATTATTCTCCTCATCTTGGCTACATCTTCCTTCCATTGGGCTAGGTTATGTGCATCAGATGCCCATGGCTTTGCAACATGTGCCTTGGTGTATTCTAGAAGTCCATTGTCATCCAATACTGCCTCTATGCGATCCTTCCATGCGATGAAATCATAGCTACCTTCCAAGGCATACTCTAGTCTCAACTCAATGAAGGCCATCTTCCAACTCTGAAGAGATCATGCTACATTGAACTGCAAATTTGAAACTCCTGAGAAACACTTCGAAATTCCTACCTTAATGTGAATCCAAATCTGATCCCATGTAGAAATTATGGTGTATATTTTCAACTTCTCATGAAGTTTTAATCAAAATTACAAGACACAAACCTACTCCACTGCTATGCAAAATTCAATTCACAATTTAGAAAATCAATCACAAACGTGAAATGAGAAATAACACAAATGCACACAATAATTTTCCAGGGGAAAATTAATCTACTAACAACCCCAATGTTTGCTTGCATTAATATGATGAAAAAATATGTATTATAATTGCTTTACTCAATTGAGCACAATCTTCAAGTGAATAACCTATATGTCTTCTCACTGAGAAGCTCTGACCCAAACTTAGTCAATTTATGCCTCTTCTTGAGCCCCTATTTCCTTACTTAATTCCTTGAGAAGTTAGGCCCCTGTTATTTAGGAAGTGTTAATTTTTCTTAGGGATATATTGTTATTTGCTTTGATAATTACATTTCTTCATTAACTCATTAAATTCAGCCCAAAACATCATAACATTATTAAGATTTACATCATTATTCAACAACATATGCAACTATGTAGGAAGAACATTATCATCATCATCAATGCAATGGAACATAGAGGAATAATAGAAGAAACACATTGACACATAGAGACACCAAGATTGGTCAGATACCAAGGCAAAACCCACTATGGGGAAAACCCTTTCAAATTCTTCTTCTTATTAGATTGGCATTGAATGATTCAACAAAAGAGGGTACAATGATCCATATCTTCATCCATACAACCATTCAACAAAAATCAACTAAATAACATCCATGATATGAACCCAATAATGCTTATACTCAAAACCATGATTCTGAAGCCTGTAATGAAGTATCATTGTTTGCGGCCAACTGTCGAACACTGCAGTCAACGAGTGAAAACTTCAAATAATTGGAAAACCAAACCCTAACTTCTGGTTGCATGGAGGACATGATGTGCGAGCAATTGATATGCTTTAGTTACATGGATGAGCCAGCCAACGAGTGACTGTAGCTGATATTTCTCTGTGTTGTGCCTGCAAATGAGACCTAAAACCTTAAAACAGAGATGCAAGCTCTGGACCTTGTAATTTTACCTTTGTGCAAACCCATTCCTCCATGGATCTGCCTCAGACCTATGCGAGCCAAAAAAAAGAAAGAGAATAGAAGAATGTCTCATGATGATGTCCAAATGAGGTATAGTTCACTTGAATTTATAGCCTTCCAAGTGTGTCCAATTTGTGTTAGGGCTGACCTGATCAAATATGCACATGTGGGCTCATAATTCAAAAATATACTTTCCCTTGTCCATATTTGATGATCTTTAGGTCGATTTTGGTCCTCTCGAAAAGAGGAATTCAATGAAATCATCATCTCCATAAAATGAGATGTAAAAAGTGGAATTTGGCCCTAGTTTCCAATTTTAACACTCCCACTCAATTAGGGGGGATTCCACCTACATCATGTCATGTGTATCCTGTCATCAAATCATATCCAATATCAAAAATATCATCATCAGGTATCGTCACTATTCATATTGATACATCTCTTGCTTATTCATACTTATCTCTTGATTGTCCTTGCTCATATGTTGAACATTCTCGAATCTAAAAGAAGAAGATTTTGACATTGGAGGTGAGCCTAAGCTACCACCCTCTATTCATCAAGGAGCCACTGATACCACCCAGAATCACTACTAGTGGGGAGCCCAATTCTACCACTTGAGAAACATCAACGGGGAGCCAAATCTATGACCCGTATCAACATTGAAGAACCTAGCTCAATCCATAACAACATCAGGGAACACATCTCAACATGAAACCACATCAGGGTTCTCAGTCTCAACTTGAAATATCATGGAGGAGAAAAACATATCCAACCCCATATCATGAAAATGCTGATATAAGGGATCACATCTCAGCCCATCATATTTCCTACTAATCCTCCTAGCAATAACCCTCAATAGTCATGTGGTAGAACACTTGCATCATAATATAAGCTTGGGCTAGATACTTGACTTACCAAAAGGTAAGGATCACATGTCCCAAGCCTCCTCAACCCGTTGGCCAGATGGGGAGGGACAATCCCAACAAGCCCAACTTCTAGGTATGATGCCAACTGGGGTATAGTCTGCAAAGACCAAGATAAGGGAGCAACATCTCTAACCCTACAGGTAATAGATAGGGGTGATACCCTATTGTCTAGAGATCCCTCAACCCCAAGAACCCTCCATCTCAATTCCACACCCTGAGAGCTCAAATAGGGGGTAATATTTGGCTCAGTGTCCTCGATCAATGATGCTCTCTATAGATCAGAAATATATCATCGTTCTCATATTTGGTAATCATCAAGTCTCAATAGTAGTTGTCTCCTGTTCATATAGGACATCAAGTCAAATATCATATTAGAACACACACACACACACACACACACACACACACACACACACACACACACACACATATATATATATATATCACAAAAAGGATACCATAGTCATCCTCCCTCTCACGAAGGTAACAACCACAAGCCTAAGCTTGTCTCGTAGAGCAACACTATCTCAATATATGAAGGCATCTCAATCCAGGTATATATGGGATTATTTTCCAATCAGTTCCCACTCTTTTTCATCACAATGTATCCATGCCATATCCATAACCCTCTCAAACAAATTTCCAAATAACTTTTTCATCCCGCCTCACAGCTCGCCATGCCAACAGCATCGTGCTCAACCTCAATCTTGATTAAAGCTACAAACCTCTCATCCAAACTATCATGGAAAATATCATACTAAGGCAACACCCAAATTTTCTCGTCAATAAAAATCGCAAATATCATGCAGTCACATATCATAGGAAGAATGTCTTAGAACAAAAATACATCATCCCATGCAATATCTCAAAGGGTTCCCAGTGACAACGCAATGTGTAGGAAGAAAGTCAATCATGAATTCACACACACACACAAACACACATATTATATGAATGAGTGTTGGAACATCAATGCTTCAATCAACTGCCGGTTTCCAAGTCAAGTTCAACAATATTTCTTCATAACTTCTTGAAATGCAATTAGAGTGTCCAAGGATTTGAATTTCCACATTCCAAAAACTCTTCAATAGCTTCATGATATATATTTTATTTTCCAAACTTCAGAAATCGATTCATCATGCCATGATTCATATTTCGAGCTTCAGAAACCAATTCCCTATTTATTTTCTCATCAGAGGCTCATCACCTGTCATGAGTAGACCATCAACATCTAAAACCAAAATTGAAGTCATACCTTGCACCCCTGATCATATGAATGTCAACATATACATATCAGGCTCAGGGAACTTGCTTCATACAATTCTTCCTGCAAACATAACACTTTACCAAACCAATATGTTCAGCCTTACATAGATCAATATTGTGCAATCAAATCAACTAAGTCAGCTTATCAAAGTTTAGATGCCAGATCATAATTAATATAAAAATCATCAATATCACTGTATCAAATTCTTTAGATCAGGTGATAGGTAAAGCTCTCAACTTTATCATGCCAGAGTTGTCATTTACCAAGAAATATCAAACCAAACTTCATCAAGTCATCCTCATGATCATAATATAAATCATTTCTTGTCACTAGATGTAAATGCATACACCAAGGATTAGTCATGCAGGTTCCATCCATTTATTATGAGATTACTTCATACTGAATCAAAATAGTTTATACTTCAACCATTGTTCCAGTCAAGGGGGCCAATACAAAAACCATTATTGAATATCAATATTAGTCACTGAAAGTTACTATGCTCACATAGGCTCACTGTCATCAAGGAAAATCATCATTTATCAAGTACCAAATCAGATTAAAAATCTAACTTGTCACCACTGTGAATTCAAATAATCCATAAGCCCAAACATATCTATGAATCATCAAGCATGATGTCAAAGTTCTAAATCATTATCAAGCATTCAAGCCAATATGCTCACTAAGTCAAGCCAATAGGTCAAATCTTGTTAAACCAGAGTAATTGTTATCATATATTGTCATACACTAGTTCTCATAATAAAATCATACTAATATGCATATTTTGGTCACTTGTAAACACGAGTTTCGTCAACACATTCACATTCTCTTTAGAAATTAAAGTATTTAAGCTTCCCTTCTCATATAACTTTCTGTTGTGTGCTCCATGTATGTAGGACTAACATCCTTCAGGTGAATTTCTAATTTCATGCACAAAGCTTCAGTTTTGTGTTCTACAGGCATAACCGCACCCATAGGTCTTGTTTTGTGTGGTTGAGAGGCTACAGTCGCACCCTCAAGATTTCTTCTATGCGGTTGAGGTTTAGAGTAAGGAAAAATCTTTTTTCTTAGACCAAAACTTTGTTGTAGACCAACAATACTAGATATTTGTCTATTCATATTCATAAATCTTATTTCAACAATAAAGAATCCTCTATGCATATAGGGAAAATGATAGTAGAAGTAGGGATCTTATGGAGAGATTCCCCCTTTGAATGGGAAGCCACTTCGTCATCTTCATTCAAGTCATCAAAATGTCTATAATATTTTCATGCATAAGAAAAAATGTTAGATCATGGAATTGAACTATATAAGGTTCTAAAACATATATTCATCATGGTCATAACATGTCAGCATCAACTACTTCATCATCATATATGAACATGGCATCAAATTTAGAGTCTCGTGATTAGGGAAGAAGACAGGTGTAACATCATACTTCAAGGATCATGAACACAATACTTTCATCAAGTCAAGTCATTCAATTTTACCATATGTCATAATTACTAAGCTCATCAAAACCTAACCAGGGTCAACAAGAAGATCATGAATATCAATATCATTGTTACACTTCTATCATCATGGTTACCATGCTTATCACATTCATTAATAATCAAATCAAACTACCATATAAAAAAAATTGTGAGCTAGCCTTCTTATGAAATTCATCATGTCTAAGATGTGAGATGCTTTACCAAATGTCAAGTATGCCAATATATCAAAAATCAATGTTTCTAAGTGGCTTTATCATGACTTAATAGAATGTAAGATACTTGTCCAATACTAAGTGCACTGTCTCATCATAAGTACTATGAATGAAACTTACTTTCATATCCATACATGAGCCATTTGTGAAGGTGGCATTCCCATCAGACCTTAGTTCTTACCTTTCCATCAATATTGTAGTTGAAACATAACATTGAAACAATACAACATACATAACTTGTAGTATTTAGATACATGTGCACCTACTTATTCGACATTGGCAGTTGTATCATTTTGGCAACTTTTCATCAAGTGCCTCTTTCCATTTTCCCACGTTAGTTCTTCTCTTCCCACACTAGCCGTGATCGTCAAGAATGATCCACTTATCAAAACTCATCAGGAGGATAGAAGCATCCAAATAATCAAATATACATGCAGGAAGTATAAGTAATAATCATATCCATAAGTCTAAACAAAGGTAAATACATAACAGAGAATCATAAATTGAAAAGTAATTATCTTCAATGAGAGGTGATCATATCCCTCTTGAACCAGCCTTCAAAAGCATCATTGTCCATTGTCCATATAACAATGTTTCCTTCAATATTTCAACCAACTTTATCAACAACCAGGCCTAATAGGGAATATTCTATCTAGGGCTTCATCAAATCTATCACAAGTGCTTCAACATCTTCACATTAACCATGCTATGATTTCTATATTTCATATCTCAAATATTTGCCAGAATATAGGTATCACTCAAACCTAACCTCATAATATCCATCAAACCATAATAACCAAATTTCCTAGGGTTTCCTTCAAACCCTAGAATTATTTTAGATGTCCTCCATCCTTTCCTTCTTCCATCGATGGTGTCATCATAGGGGTGATCTCCATGAATTTTATTTAGCCCAACACTAATACCATGTTAATTTTTCTTAGGTCTATATTTTTCTTTGCTTTGATAATTGAATTTCTTCATTAACTCATTAAATTCACCCCATAACATCATAACACTATTTAGATTTACATCATTATTCAACAACTTATGTAACTATGTATAAAGAACAATATCATAATCATCAATGCCGTAGAACATATAGGAACAATAGAATAAAATCATTCACACATAGATATACTAGGATTGGTCGGAGACCAGGGCAAAAGCCATTATGGGGAAACCCTTTCAAATTCTTCTTCTTATTAGATTGTCATTGAATGATTCAGCAAAATAGAGTATAATGATCCATATCTTCATCCATACAACTAAAAAAAAAAAAAAAAAAAAAAAAAACTAAACAATATCCATGAGATGAAACCAATCACGCTTATACTCAAAACCCTGATTCTAAAGCCTATAATGAACTATCATTGTTTGTGGTCAACTGTCGAATAATGCAGTCAATGAGCGAAAACTTCATATAATTGAAAACAAAACCCTAACTTTTGGTCACATGGAGGACATGCTATGTGAATGACTGAGATTCTTTAGTCGCATAGATGAGTCGTCTAGTGAGCGACTGTGGCAAATATTTCTCTGTGTTGTGCCTGCAACTAAGACCTAAAACCCTAAAACAGAGATGTGAGCTTCAAACCTTGCAATTTCACCTTCGTGCAAACCCATTCCTCCGTAGATTTTCCTTAAAGCTATGCGAGCCAAAAAACATAAAGAGAATACAATAATGTCTCATGATGATGTCCAAATTATGTATAGGTCACTTAAATTTATAACCTTCCAAGGGTCTCCAATTTGCTTTAGGGCCGACCTGATCAAATATGCACATGTGGGCTCATAATTCAAAATAATACTTTCCCTTGTCCAAATTTGGTGATATATAGGTCAATTTTGGTCCTCTAGAAAAGAGGAATTCAATGCAATTATCATCTCCATCAAATAATTTGTCCATAGTGGAATTTGGAGCTAGTTTCCAATTTTAACAGGAAATTCCTCAAATTGATTGTGAAATTCACAAGGTTTATCATCTAATTGCATGCAACACCTGTACACTCAAGGCTAGTCTATAATTAATGTTACACTACATTGGAATCTCCACCATAACTTGGGAACTCGAATTCTATGCATGCACTAGCTATTTTGGGTTGATTTATCAGTTAACTGGATGATCACTGAGTTTGACTAAAGTCCCACCACACAACGACCTTTCACTAGTTCCTACAACAGTTAGAACTTGTTTAACTGAAAAAAACTTGAAATCACTGACCTTGATTGCTATAAATTAGTTATCACACATGCTTAACCTAAGTCTAAATCCTCCAACTTTAATTTTATTGAGTAAACTGGGTGATAGAAGCCATGTCACACAAGTTAACTTCATCCAAGTTGTCTGCTGATGTGGAAATTCAAATTTTCTCAATTTAATCAAGGAAAAATCAAATTGAAAATTTCTTGTTGCATTTTTCAACATACTGACCATCAACCTTTGCAACATTTACAATCACAAACCAATCTACAACAAGGTAGACATTTTCAGGTGGATGGGATTCCTACAACAATTTCATTTCGTAATAAGGTATAAGAAAGGAATATACAACAAAGTTTCAAATATGTTATCAAGGCCTATTGTTAATGCATATGTTATTCTTAAGCATAACCCAATCATGCATGAAAGTTATATTGAATAGTATGCTCAAGATGAATATTTTAAGGATGTTTATGCAACTTTGAGTCAAGGAAATCATGTTGAAGAGTTGGATTATAATGTTCATAATAAGTTGTTGTATCATCCTGGAAAGTTATGTGTTCCACAAGGTGAAAGAGTCAATGTCATAAGTGAAGCCCATACTTCTCTTATTGGAGGCGAATTTGGTGTAGGAAAAACAATTGCTCAAATTTAGAGTTATTATTATTGGCCTTGCATGGATGAAAGTATTTCAAGGTATGTAAAAGGATGTTCCATGTGTGCTACTAGAAATCCAAGCAATACAAAATTGGGTTTGTACACTCCTCTTCCTATGCCTTCTCATCCTTGTGAAAGTATTCTATGGATTTAATTGGGGGACTACCAATGTCTAGGAAAGGTCATGATTATCTATATGTTGTTTTGGATCTTTTTAGAAAACTGTGTGTTGATGCCATGTGAGAAACAAGTTATAGCTGAACATACCACAAAGATGTTCTTCCAAAATGTAAGGGTTCAATTTGGATTACCTATTTTTATTATTTCTGATAGATATTCTCGATTTCTCAAGAAGTTTTGGTCAATTTTATGGGAACTCATGGACACAAAGTTGAATAAGAGCACCACATTTCATCCACATACCAACAATGAGACATAAGTGAACATAATAGTAGTGCATCTCCTTCAAGGATATTGTGGTAAGCATCCTAAAATTTGGGATGAGCATTTTCATTACATCCAACATGCTTACAATCATGCCAAGCATTCATCTACATAAGTATCTCCATTTGAAGCTTGTTTGGGTTTTTTGAAAACTATCCTTTCAATTTCATCTTTGATAAAGATATTGCAGTAGATGGACATAATGACATGGAAAAAGCCAAGTATTTCATTGAAAAAATTCAACTGGTGCATCAAAGATTACAAGAACAACTAGAGAAAAACAAAGGCTAGTACAAAGAAAGACATTACAAGTAATGGGTTGATCATGATTTCCAAGTGGGAGATCAAGTTTGGTTGTACATCAACAAGGAAAGACTACAAGGTGAAGGTAAAAATATCAAGCCAATCAAATATGGTCCAATTCAAAATCTTGGAGAATATTGGTAACAATGCTTTCCAAATAGATTTTCTACCTTACATGCAAATTTATTATGTTGTGAATGTGGAAAACTTGAGATTGTATGAGCCTCTCATGCTTGATGATTAAGAAGCGAATGTTCATATTGCATATATAGAATATTTTTCTCTTGAATATTTAAATGAGTTGTAGGAAGACTCAATTCTTGACAAGAGGATAAGGACTTCACACAGAGGCAAAGGAGTATCTTTGAGTGGGGTTCAAATGTACCAATCCAAGAAAAGTAAGGTGGATGGAGATTGGAAAAGAGAGGGAGTTATACCCTCACTTACTTGCTAAGTAGAAACAAACTTTTGGTGGTACAAAAGCTTCGAGTGGGGAGGAATGATCCAAGGGATAAAAAAATATGATCAAAAATAAAAGTTCTCAAATTGTACTAAAACTAGTGCCAAATGGTAGATGTCATCATTTTGATTCCAACGATGCTTGAATCACCTTAGTTCGACATCGTATAAGGAAGTTATCACATTCTGAAGTTTTTACAAATAACTAAAACTTGCAGGGTTGACTGGACAGTGTATGACTGCCACATGGTAGTCCATACGACGATGTGATTAGACTGACTAAGCAATACGGTGATTAGACGAGCCAACCCCGAGCTTACACATGTCAACTGATGGTTGAACGATGGTGGACGAATACAATTTTGAAACTTGGGCCAATGGTTAGCTGACACGTGGCCCAATCATGAGGTGCCATGTGGCACCCTGGATTGTACCAAAATTTGTTAAGTTTGACCAATTAACACTCCACAAGAATCGATCCCATAACCTCTAAGCTAAGAAACAAGTTCCTTACCATTGCTCCACCTACAGTGATTGTTATAACCATTCATCGAACATTTATTTAAAGTGATATGGTTTGCACCGTTGAGGTGGGGTTGGGCCAATGTTCTCACCTAACTAGCCCAACACCAAGTCATATTATGGTTATGTGACCGTGGTGTAAGGCGGAGAGGGCGGGACGTGTGGAACCTTGATCATGCCCCAACGCCTGGTTTTGTTGATTTATCATGACCATTGATGAAAGGATCGAGAGGGGTGAGAACGTGACACCTTTCCTATTCTCATCCCCCATTCATATTTACTATAACGTGTCTAGGAGCTATGCTGATGAGGTGTGTGGCCTATGGCCCACGCCCCACAATCATAACCACATCACATGACTAACCAAAGGAAAATAAATAGGGGCGCAAGTCCAACTGACCGTTTGACAAATTGCACCCCACACGACAAGTTTCATGGGTTGTGCTGACCACCTATAATTGCCAATTTTTTTCCTCGTAAGGCCATCAAAAATAAATTTCGTTGCAGTTTTGATGGAGAGACGACTTTGAAGAATATTTAGTAGAGAAATGGAGAATGAGGCCTAACTTGGTCATTTTTTTAGTCGTTTTGATCCCTACAAGAGCTTACACAGGGGTTTTTGGGTGTTCTGGACACAATGGCAGTGTTATTTTTGCAATTTGAGCATTGTATGTTGATGTAATTTCACATTTGAGTATATAATTTAAAGGGCCACCATTGGAAGCTGGAACTAAAGACGTAGCCCAGGAGGGGTAAACTCCATCGTCAAATTGTTGTCTTGTGATGTTACATGTTGTCTATTTTTTACTGTTAAAATCTTCAAAAATTAACTTAGTTTATGTGCTTTTGCAATATCGATCCATTGCCCATAAGACGTAAACTAGCTTGCCAAACGTTACATGAGACCTTCAATTTTAGTTTTAGGTCAAATTGAAGAAGTTTTATTCAATTTTCAAAGATGTCTTGTAATTTCATTTAATTTTATTTCTTTTGAGGTCATCTACAAGATCTTAGTCATAACATGATATAAGTACAATATTAATATGATGCAAGTCACTTTGATACTTAAAATAAACTAAAATATATCATGTATCAAATTAATATTAGGCATGGAAAGAATTACAAATATGCTTCATATTGACTTGTATAAAGTGTCTTTTAATGCAATCAACATGTATGTTATTACAATGATTTAAAAATAAATTATTTGAATTCTAAAATTATCCATATTATAATTTAAAAAATCTATATATGGAAAATTTTGCGACCCACCCATATACTATTGCATGGCCAACTCTTTTAAGTATATTTCAATCAATTTCTTATGTCAAGGTTCAATTTAAAAAATCAAATAAAATTGAAATATAATTTATTCAATTTTAAAAGATATCTTGTAAACAACAAACCAATTTTACTGAATTTTATTTCTTTTGAGGTCATCTACGAGAGCTTAGTCCTAACATGATATAGTACATTCTTACTATGATGCAAGTCATTTTGATAGTTAAAATGAACTAAAATATATCATGTATCAATTTAATATTGAGAATGGAAAGAATTACAAATATGCTTCATATTAGCTTGTAGAAAGCGTCTTTTAGTGCAACCAACATGTATGTTATTACAATTAAATTTTTAAAATAAATTATTTGAATTCTAAAGTCATCCATATTATAATAAAAAAATTATATATGGAAATTTTTGTGACCCACCCATTAACTTTTGTATGGCCAACTTTTTTCTGTATTTCAGTCAATTTCTTATCTCAAGGTTCAATTAAAAAACACAAATAGGATTGAAATAAGTTTTATTCAATTTTAAAAGATGTCAAATGTAAACAACAAATAATTTTTATTCAATTTTATTTCTTTTGATATTATCTACAAGAGCTTAGTCATAACATGATATAAGTCAATCGTATTGGAATTTAATATAGGTCAAAAAATAATATATGATAACATTTTTACAATTTTATATAATGTTATCGACTTTCCTAAATTTATTTAGCTATCCAAGTATTTCAATCAATTCCTTATGATTGAAATAAGTTTTATTCAATTTAAGCAAACTCAAATATGATTGAAATATGTTTTATTCAATTTTAAAAGATGTCAACATGTAAACTACAAATAAGTTTTATTCGATTTTATTTCTTTTGAGGTTATCTAGAAGAGCTCAGTCATAACATGATATATGTGTGTGTGTGTGTGTGTTCTATTTGGTTCTCTTTCTACAATACAATCATGAAGCATAAAAAGGAAAACATAAATAAGAAACCATAAACGGAAGGCAATAAAAACCATAAAGCAATAAACCCTAATCAACAGGAGGTGATAGTCATTTTGCAAGCTTTGGTTTCCAATTGAATAAACACTAATCAGTGGGAGGTGAGAGTACTTTGCAAGCTTTGGTTTCCAATTGAGAGGGAGAGATGGTGCAAAGTTTGGCTTATCACAAACACCACAACTATGTGATCAAATCTAACCAGACGAGGGTTCTAAAGACTCAAGGTACTTTGAAATCCTCTCAACTTTTTCTAGTTTCAATATGTTTTTCTTTAGTTATTTGAAGGATTGACAACTCCTTAACTCTTTTATAGATTTTGTGTGGGTTTTAGTGTAATTTATTGTTTGTTGATGGTAGGTGGGAGGCCAATATACTAGACAATAAAGAAGAGGGCTAGTGGACCTAAATATCCTGTTACAAGCAATAGAATTCATAGGGTAAGGTTTTCAATGCACTTTTTTGTGGATTGGTTACAATTTCGTGGTAAACTATGAGCCTCAAATATGTTTGTAGTATTTTTTGGGAATGCCATGATCTTATTTGGATAACCATATATAGACTAATCTGGCAGTGAAGTTCAAATGTTATAGATCAGATAAAGGCCAAAGTTTCTCTATGCAATTATTTGATAAAATGGTAAAAACTGAATAGTTTGGGTCCAAGGATTGTTTATAGGCTTCATATAAAGTGTCACAAATAAAATATCAAACCTTAAATTTAACAAGTTTGACACGTCACGAACTCTAATTTTAATCATATAATCTATGGGTGGATTGCAGATACCCATCTGAGGCTGGACGAGTACAAGAGGTCAAGGCTTAGCAGGAACAAGTGAACTATTACTAGAGAATATGAAGGTTTTTTATATGGTTCAGTTGTCCATGACCAATAATGTGTTACCTATTTTCCTAGTTCTTTTTGGTTATTAATGTCAAATTTTTTTAGAATCAACATTACAATGTTTAGGGTATCATGTTTGCTCTCTTTCTCTCTATATATAAATATATTCTCGTTTATTCATGCATTTTTATTCCATTTTGAATGCCTCTCTTTTGCTAGCAAAACAATCACGAGTCAACACCCATCCCCTCTGTTCTAGGTTATTATTTTAGGACTGCTAGGAGTTAGGGTTAAGATGCTCCTTTCTTTTGTGAAATGCATATTTTCCTTGTTGTGGTGGAAGGTTGCAACCTAACAAACTGAATCCGATTATTTGTCATTTTCATATTTCAGTGAAAATATTTCTATCTATGTAAATAGAAATGGCATATGACCTTCTCTCTTCATGGGAAACATGAGCCTTAGAGCCAAACACTTCCACATATGATACGATTCATTATTTGAATGTTCCCATAAAATTGATATCAAATCATCTTTCACTCCTTTCTTTCCATAGAAAAGAAGGGAAAGGTAGGGATTACAGGATTTGAACCTGCGATATTTTGTACCCAAAAAAACATGCTACAAAGTTGTGCTACATCCCTTCTAATCATTTTTTAGACTCATAGGGTATGACATCTTAGTTTTATTCATAGTAATCAGTTCAATTGTATAAAAACACCCATTTCAATGCGATCTTCGTACCAATTCAGATTGTTTAAAAAAAGGCAGATAGAAATATCTCAT
Source organism: Pinus taeda (assembly GCA_000404065.3). NCBI lineage: Eukaryota > Viridiplantae > Streptophyta > Pinopsida > Pinales > Pinaceae > Pinus > Pinus taeda. Next base: position 49,895 of record APFE031120427.1, on the reverse strand, counting down.
CTATACAATATCTGATGTAATATAAATCCTCTATGAAACCAATTTTATTTCTAGGAAAATGATTCTTTGGGATCCATTCTTGTTTTAAGATCAGTGCCTTGTGTTTTCACACTAAGAATTTTTATTCCCCCCTTTGTTTTCTCTTTTCACATCTTAATTTCGATCCATTTCTCACTGGTGTAATCACCAAATTAAAATGTATGGTACATTCATATGAGAATATTTAGTACATTGTAACATAAACACATATTTTCTTTGTGTATCAACTTTGTCTAAACAAAGAAAATAGGTTTTCTGTAATTCGACTCGAAATGGACTTACTTCAAGATCTATATCTATTTTTGTCTAGGGAATGGAGACGAGATCATAAAAATTGATTAGATGAAACATTCAATTAAAAACTAAATATGGAGTTAGATAAACTCAATAAGGTTGATTAATTTTGGATAGGGAAGGTTCAATTTCCAAATCTCCATGAAATTTTAATACCATAGCTGATATATTCATAACCCAATGGGTCAGGTTCACTTACTTCTCCTCCGTTTTTTCCACTTCTTTTGAAGATTGGTAATTTCAAATTACCAAGTATTTTTAACTCTGATATGTTCAAAATTGACAAAGATGGAGTAAAGAACCGACACAAGTAGGTATGGGAAATCATAAGCAAGAATGTCAGATTGAGTAATACCAACAATGGTGAGAATATGATGCCCCAAAAACCTAATGGTTCCTCTGAAAGGTTCATCCACGGAGGATGAGACAGGGCCTATGATCAGGCTAAAAGGCGTAGTTGATGGACAATAAGTGAATATCCTTGTACTACCCCTTGTTGTTCCTAAGCGACGGAGGGGGCTAGGTTAGCCAAACTATGGTTATTGGTTCAAGGATACAAGGTGACCCTTTTCAAGGTAAGAAGGGGTAGAGAAAATGCCATGAAAAAGATAGATTTTCCATGTACCAAATCAAGATAATATTTTAAACTCCTCCATATCCGTTCCTTTCTTTCTTCTAGACTTTGGGCCTCAATACCAAATAGAGAAAAATCCTTTTGACTTTAGCATGTGTTCCATTCAAACCAATAGGAAAAGGGTCACTTTGGAAAATATTTTTGCCGACCCTTTTTCAATAGATCTGATTCAGAAGAAAACAACTTTGATTAGTGCCTTAAAAATGGTTTCAATTCAAACGTGGATAAATTATAATTATAATATTGACATAAATAAAGTTTCAACAAATAAGTTTTGAATGAAATGTATACATTAAAATTATAAATATATAGAATCCAATAAATTAGCAATGAGGTACACATTTTCATTAAATTAACAACATAATTAAAGAAGAATAGTGTAGACTATGCTCCACGGTTTGAATTTCGAGTCGACGTTTCAAGTCCATACTAGGACCCATCATCAAGACACGAAGCTTATTTTCTTGATGATGGGTCCTAGTATGGACTTGAAACGTCGACTCAAAATTCAAATTGTGGAGCATACTTTGGACTTTTCTTCTTCAAATTCTACCCACAAAAATATGCAAACAAGAACATAATTAAAGTTTTCGCTTGAAATTTTGTTACATATTTCAGGGTTGCTATTAAAATTTTCGCAATAAGAAGCGTACTCTCATCTACATATTCCAGATTGTAAATTTTTCATAATTAAAGTTTAGACTTAACATTTAGTAACAATCTCAAACGCCTATCGTAAATTGTTAGTAATAAGGATCACACACTCGTGAATACATATGTATGCATTAATTAATTAATTATATATACACACACTACGATTTTTTTATTTATTATTATTATATTATTATTATTTATTATTATATTATTTGAAATTATTGTTTTCACGCCATGTCATTCAGCACAATAACAAAAAAACACGTGGTGGTAATGTGAAAAAAAAAAAAAGCAAGAGCAGTGACATCACTAAGCGTGGCACTTCTCAATGGATTAAATTTTAGATCTTTTTTTATTCTAAATCTATGGGATTCACATAAGAGCCCTATTCTTAAAAATAAGACCTTCGAAAGCTCTATTTTTTCAAAGGCTTGAACAAGCCCTTGGTTAACTACATAAATGGATCGACTGAGGATTTCTCAAAACCTTGATTGAGTTATTTGAATTTATATTTAAGCGTTTGATCGAACTTCTGAGGTCCTAAAAACCACAATTTCAATAGCCCTTATGTAGATTTCTCTGCAACACCATTTTGTACCCTAGTGGACTTAGGGAAAAAAAATTGTCCTTAAGTGGCATATTTGATCATGTTGGATTCATGAAGGAATCCTCTATCCAGTGGCATATGAATTTGACATTTTTGAATTCATATGATATTTTTCATATAGGTTGAAATATTTTTGGACAGTTTCAAAGATGCCAAATAAAAAAATCAATAATATAAAATATACACAACGAAAATTTTTCAAAAAATGCTAGTATCTTCATTTATGAGTCTCTTCAAAAGGGTACTCTTGGTTTTTCAATCTATTTAAAAATTTGAAAAAAATCTACGTGAACAATGTTTCTTCAAAAGCAATTGAAATATACTTTGCTAACTTTGAAAAATAATTCAAAATATAATTTTCATAAAATAACATTTTTAATATGAAAAACTTATCTCTCTCTGTGTGATCATGCTCATATATATATTATTATATATAATATATATTATAATATATATATATAATATATATATATATATAATAAAAATTACACATTTTAGACTAAGTTATGTTACACGAACACACACATACCTCTTAAGATGTGTGAAAATTTGCAAGGACACGCATTTCACTTAATGGAAAATTGTATATTATATGACCCTAATTTCTTGCAAAAAATGTCATTAGGACAAAACCATAATTCTCCACAAATTGGAATTTCTCTAAATCAAAATTCGCAATGCTTATATGAATTTTGAGGGCTTGAATTCTATAAAAGAAGAAAAAATTGAAATTTCATCACCAAATTTGGCCCAAAAGTGTAACCCATCTTCATGCATTCACCCAAGAGAGAGCAATACAAAGAAATTGAGAGAGAGAGAGAGAGAGATCGAGTTGGAGGGGGGTATAGTGATAGATTTGGAGAGTGGAAAGAGAGAGAGAGAGAGTGATGGGGGGAGAGACATAGGGAGGTTCAAGAGAAAGGAAGAGAGAGAGAACTTGAGAGAGAGAATGAGAGAGGGAGGGAGAGAGAGATAGAGTTATAGGAGGAGAGAGATGAAGGGAAGAAGAAATATGTAGAGAGATAAAGTTGCGGAGAGAGAGAGGGAGTGACAAGGGAGATATGGAGAGAGAGTGAGGGAGAGAGGAGAGAAAGAGGGAATAGAGAGAGAGAGAGATAAGGAGAGAGAAAGGGAGAGAAGGGAGAAGAGAGGGGGGAAGAAAGAGAGAGGGAGAGGAAGAGGGAGAGGGTGGGAGAGAAAGAGAGATAGATATGGAGAGAGAGTGAGGGAGAGAGGAGAGCAAGAGGGAATAGAAAGAGAGAAGGAGAGAGAAAGGGAGAGAAGGGGGGAGAGAGAGGAGGGAAGAAAGAGAGAGGGAGAGGAAGAGGGAGAGGGTGGGAGAGAGAGAGATAAATATGGAGAGAGAGTGTGTATATTTGGGGGGTGAGATAGAGAGACAAAAAAGGAGAGACAAAGGAATATAAAGATATAGATATGGGGGAGAGAGGGAAGATGAGAGAGATATGGATAGGGAGGGAGGTATATATAGATAGATATGGAAAACGAGATCATGTGTGTTTGGGGGGGTGAGATAGAGAGACAAATAAGAAGATATGAATAGATATAGATGATGGAGAGAGAGAGAAAGAGAGAGATAAAATGTTATCCATTGAAATAGATGCATTGATTTTATTTTAGATGTTGATTCCTAATCCCATTTGATTGATTTCACTAGATGCATTGATTTTATTGTAGTTGATTTCTAATATTATTTGATTGCTTACACTAGATGCATTGATTTCAATATAAATTTTGATTTCTAATCCTATTTTATTGTTTAAATTATATGCATTGATTTTAATGTAAGATGTTGATTTCTAATCCTATTTGATTTATTGCACTAGATGCATTTTTGAATGCATGCACTAGATGCATTGATTTAAATGTAGGGAGGGAGAAAGAATTACATATAGAGATAAATTTGGAGAGGGAGAGGGGTGACAAGGGAGAGATGGAGGGAGAGAGGAGAGTAGGATGTGTGTGTGTGTGTGAGAGAGAGAGAGAGAGGGAGAGGAATAGGGAGGGAGGAGATATAGATAGATATTGAGAGTGTGTGTGTAAGTTTAGGGGTGAGATAGGAGAAACAAAGAAGGAGAGATGGAGGAAGATATAGATATAGATGGTGGGAAGAGAGAGAGAAAATAATAGAGATAGGGGGAAGATACAATGTTATTCATTATTGTAGATGCATTTCTTTCAATTTAGATGTTGATTCCTAGCCCTATTTGATTGATTACACTGGAAGCATTGATTTTAATGTAATTGTTGATTTTTAATCCTATTTTATTGGTTGCACTAGATGCATTTCTTTTAGTGATGTTAATTTCTAATCCTATTTGATTGTTGTCTTTAGATTCATTGATTTCAATGTAGATGTTTATTTCTAATTCTATTTGAATGCTTGCATTAGATGCATTGATTTAAGTGTAGACGCTGATTTCAAATTTGATGTAACAAGATATATGATGCACATTAATTTCAAAGTAATTAGATTAATAGAGTGCACTGATTTTAGTGTAGGAACAAAAATATAATTGAAAACGTTCATTTATTTATCTTTTACAATAATTCAACCATAAATAAAATACTTGGATTTTTATCTTAAATAAAATTTTCTCTTACCTAAAATGTTTGCTTCTTGGAACTGTAAACTATTTGTAATTGAATATATTATTATTATTACAATTTTCAATCATTCAACATTATTTAGTTACTTTTCATTCAAATGAGGTAATTGAAAACAACTGCCGTTGAAACTTACTTTGGGTTTAACACTCCATAAGTCACATTGATTGACTTTGGAGAAAGCTACTATCAATATTGGAGAGAAAGAGAGACAAGGTATGATGTTTACTACAATAAATCAAGTTAAATATTTGAATGGCCTATGATTTCAATCACCCTTTTGATATGATCCACATGAAAAGATGGCAAACCTTATCAGGGTGACAATAAGAATAGTAGAAGAAAATAGTTTGAGATTGATCATAATGAATACTATGTGTAATTGACTACATTTTTGTTATTCACATTTTCTATCATTCAACATTGTTACATTGTCACTTTGCATTCAATTTTTTTTCATCATTCAAGTTATTAAAAGTCTCCATCATCTCAACAAACTAAGGTAAGATAACAAATTTAAAATTAAAATGACAAGATTAATTTTAGACATATTTAACGTATTTAAAATGGGCCAGGATAATGAGATGTTCAACAAATTTTCCATGGTCGCAAATGACTAAAACTATCCTAGATCCATCTCAACCTCAGATATATCAAGTGCCGAGAGGGATCAAATTTTCGAGGTACGAACCTTTCCTCAAGTTTTGCACTAAAAAAAAGGTTTCCACCTTGAGAGATTTGATCCCTCTTATTGCTTGACAGATTCAAGGTTAAGATGGATCTAGGCTAGTTTTAAAATAATCGAAGTTAATGGATTAAGTATTTGGATCCTACAAGATCATTTATATTGTATTGTAAACAATGTAGTCGATTGATGATAAAAAATTAGTGATGCGACTCTAAATGGTTAGCTAGTTTTCCCAGTTTAGGTTTCTAGGGTAAATCTTTTTGTAATATGTGACTGGCATTGTTTTACATTTATGTTTATTAATAATCTATGTAGGCATTGCATTAATGTATAAGTATTAAAAATTACATTTAGTATTAGAGTGGTTATTGGCTTTAAGATGATGCCTTTGTGGCTAAGGATTTAGTTATCTTGAGTGTATGATAAACCTTTTTGTAGTGGGAGCTCCGTGGTGGTGATTCTTGCGATGTAAATGAATGGTAAGCAGTTCACAAATGGAGATTGGGAAATTTAATGGAAAATAAATTGATTTTTTGAAGCTCAGTATGTAATATCTTTTGGCAGACAAAGATCATTGGGGCATTGTGGATCTAGAGAGTGCACCTACAATAATGTCAACAAAAGACTAGAAAAAAATGGATTGGAAGACAAAGAGCATAATCAGATTGTGTCTCTTAGATTTAGTATTGTTGAATGTTTAAGGAGAATCCAAAACTAATGAATTATGGAATAATTTAGGGGTTATGTATCAACCTGAATCCCTGGTAAACAAAAATTTCCTAGCGAAGAAGTTGTACAACCTAAGGATGAATGATGTAAAATTTGTAACAGAGCATATGAATGGATTTAACATTGTGTTAAGTAAGTTAATGTCTATTGTTATTAATATTTAAGATGAATATATGTGTATTAGTTTACTATTCTCTTTACCAAACTCATGGAATAATCTAGTTGTAGTCATAGGTAATAATGCAACTATTTAATTCTTTAATGATGTGGTCTCATCTATATTTTTAGAGGAGATGAAGCAGAAAAACATGGAAATACAGAGTACAAATGACTTACCTATAAAAGTACAATCACATGATAGAAATAAGAATAAGTCCTCAAGTAGGAGATCTAAATCTTTAGAAAAATTTGTAAAGAGGTGCTAGAAATGTGGAAACTAATGAAATTTTAGGAATAATTGTAGATCCAAAAGTGTTGAGAGAGGGTAGGGATCTATTGATGGTCCCTCCAAAGAAGAGAATACCTCCTTAGAGGAAGGCCATTATGTTTACTTGGCTTCATAAGGGATATATGTAGATCATGACATATGGATGATTAATCTAGGTGCCTCCTTTCATATGACTCCACACAGGGGGTGATTTTTCAAATATGAAAGGTATGATGGAGGTGATGTTTTCCTTGGAGATGACTCGATGACCAAGATCACATGTCAATAAAATGTGAAATTGATGCTTAAGGATGGAAGGTTTAGAAAACTTCCTAGAGTTCTACACATTTCCATGGTTGGGTAGAAACGTCATATTTGTAAGAAGGATGGGTGATGCAAGTGTAACAATTGTGCTTGAAAAGGAAACCTGTAGAATGGTTTGAGAAGTAATGGTATTTCTGAGAGGAGTTTAGACAAGAAATTTGTATGAGCGTTTGGAAGCATTATTAGTGATGGATGTAATGATTTATTATTCCGAAAGGAGGAGATGAATAAGTCAAAACACCTATTATCTATGGAAAACAGATGATTTTGTGGCATCAAAGACTATGACACATTGGAGAGAAGGGCATACGAGCACTAGATAATAATGATATGGTTGAAGGTCTGTTTGATTACAATGTAGAACTTGATTTCTATGGATATTATATTTATGGCAAACAAAAGTGGGCCAGATTCTCAATAGGTGCTACAAGGGCTAAGGGAGTTTGAGAGTTAACATATACATGTTTGGACTTGTTCCTATTCCATGACAAGGAAAATATATGTACTATGTCTCATTTAAAGATGATCCCTTGAGGAATACATGGATTTATTTCCTTTGGAAGAAATATGACATATTTGGAAAATTTAAGGAATTCAAGGTTATTAGGGAAAATTAGACAAAAAAATAAAATCAAGATGCTGAGGATAAACAATGGTCCAGGGGAATTTTGTGAGAATGAGTTCGAAGACATTTGTAAGCAGTGCAATATAGCAAGGAATAAGACTACACCATACACACCTCAATAGAATGGGTTGCAAAAGCAATGAATAGAACAATGGTGGAAAAATCAAGGAGCATGCTTAGTGGTTCCAAGTCAGGACAATAATTATGGGAAAGGGGAGTAGGCTTTGTGTGTTACCTGGTAAATAGATCACCCTCATTAGCATTGGTTGAGAAGACTCACATGAGGCATGGATTAGTAAGAAAAAATCTTTTAATAATATGATATTTTTTGGATGTGTTGCTTATGTACACTTTGCAAAGAAAATAGGAGTAAGATGGACAATAAAGTTGAAAAGTGCAACTTTATTGGTTATAAAGATGGTTTAAAAGGTTAAAGTATTTGAAATCCATAAACTAGGAAGGATGTTTACAACTGTGATGTTCTTACTATGATTCAAGTGAATAATATATATATATATTATATATATATATATAATATATATATATATATACTATTATATATTTATATATATATTATATATATATATATATATATATATATATAGATATATATATAGGTGAGCGCACGGAGCTGGGTTACACTTTTTTGCAAAGTGAGGGCACAATTTGGTGAAACAAGGATGCTCGATCAAGCTATTTAGGTGCTTAAAAATAACTCGATCAAACATTTAAACAAACCCCCGATCGATCGATTTCCTAACCTCAGTTAAATGCTTCATCAAGCTATATGGTTCGATTGAGCCCTATGGCTCGATTAAGCATTATTTCTTATTAAAAACCCCAACCGTGACCTACACAAATCATTTTGCTCATACCGCAAGACAAAAAGGAATTCGATGGAAGATTTCTAAGCTCGTCCGAGAGGGGAACTCAATCCAGCTACTCATCAACGCCACAAACAACTTAGAGTCTCAAGCTAAGGTAGGTTTCATGTCATTTTGTCTCTCTTTTCTTTTGCAAAATAAAATAAATTAATTTGAAAAAAAACCTACCATACAAAAACTACAAAAAAAAATCACGAAAACCACCATGAAATCAACAAAAAACAACCTAGAAAACCCTTGAAAACCACAAAAAACAACCTAGAAAACCACACAAAAAACTATAATTTAGGGTTTTTTTTTTATATGTTATCTACAATGATAGCATGTTTATTATAAATATTTTCTATGGTAAAAACTTTATTTTTTAATTATTTTAGGTTTTAAATTTTTTTCTAGAATTTTCAAAAACAATGATTTTTGTTATTAAAATGCAGTTGAAATTTCGAAGACAAATTGACAAAAAATATCCCAAAATTTTCAAAATGGAAAAATAACTTATTAATATAAATAAGTTCTCATGGTAAACTTCATTAATAAATAAGAAATTTCTAAGTTTATTTCAATTTGAAATTATATTAATATTTCAAATATTTTTAATAATAAATATTGTAATTTGTTTCAAAAAATTAATTGTACTAAATAAAAGTATAATAAAATTAAAGTCCAAAACAATTTTTTTGTATTTATATATTAATATATAATTATTATATAATATATAGTAAATAACATAACCATAACTAGCCGCAAGATTTAGCTCAATCGGTCAAATCAAGTGCCTCACCAATGGGAGGTCACAGGGTCGAATCCCGAAAGCTCTTGGGGTCAGGTCCGTAAATAGGCCGAGGGGTGTTGATGCCCTTCAGGTGGCGTCCACTTAGTGTTAAAAACCCTGGACGTAGCTGCTACCCATTGACCCGGGTATCTGTGAACCAGTATGTGGAAAAAAAAAAAACATAACCATAACTATTTTATATATACAACATAACTATATATAGTTATATAACATAATATAACATGTAACATAACTATATAACTATATATAATATAGCTATAGTTATAACATTTCACACACACACACAGATATATATAACCTAGTTTTATAACAAATTAATATAATGTGCTCTTCATAATAACATAAGATGGGTGACACTCAACAACTTTTTAAGACTCGAGTTTATCTAAAAACTATATTTTTCATTAAAATTTCCACTATTTATATTTGTAGAATTATTTAATATAATGATATGACAACTATATATCTCTTAGTTCCCACCCTTATTAAAATTATTAGTTGAGTAATGATTTTGTAACTTACACTTCGTATATTTTTATTTAACTATATAACGCAACATAACATAACTATAACATATACATATATATAAAAGTTCAAGTTTCAACAATGTATCATTGATACATATATTAAATCCATGATGAAAAGTGCATTTAAAGTGAATATATAAGCATTTTGACTCTTTTCTAATATGTACCATATCGTTTTATTATGTAGTGTGTTGTACCAAAAACATTGTCTTCATGTGCTTGGACCTAGTACATGTCATATGTCAAAATCAAACATTATAAGAACTTGCCTTATGGAGTATTTGGTTGGTATGAAGTTTTCTTAGTTTTGCAAATAGGTTTATTTCAATTTTTTACATATATTTACATACTTTTTCTCTATGAATAAAATGCATTATTTATAAATGGGAAAAAGTGGTAACTTGCGTTTGATTACATTTTTCGATTGTATTTACATGGAACTCAATACTTTGGTTGATAATTTATAATAAAAAAAAGACTCTATTTTGTTTAGGACTTCAACCTAGATTATTCTACTTGAGTTTATAAATGGTTTTCTTGTCAACAATCTTTCTATGTCAACATTTTTTTCTTGGATTAGTTTATATGTAATTTACAGAGCCATCTCCATACGCCCTCTAAACACAACCCATTAGAGTGTTGGGGGATCTGTTATACATGGTCGTGCTAGATCACGTAGCCATACTAGAGTGTGTGTTCCACTCCTAGATCCTCCCTCTAACACTAGTCAGAGCATCAGAGATAGTGTTTCTGTCTCTATTGATGATCTTGCTACGGATAGTGGACCTTCTTCACCTATTTCAAGTACACATCTTGCATTTTAAATCCTCTTTAAATTTTATGTGTTTATGTCTTGAAATTGTCTTTAATTTTTAAATCGTCTTCAATTGATGTGTTTGAATTTAATGTATATGTTATTATGATTCTAGTTTCTTACATATATGTGTGTGTGTGTGTGTGTGTGATTTGTAGACCCTCAGCAAGGTGAAGATGAGGATAAAAGTACAATGTCAATCCCTCCATGGAAGTGTAACAATCGTGCTTGAAAAGGAAACGTATAGAATGGTTTGCGAAGCAATGGTATTTCTGAGAGGAGTTTAGACATAAACTTTGTATGCGCTATTGGAAGCGCTATCAGTGATGGGTGTAATGATTTTGTTATATCTAGAGGAGATGAATAAGTAAAAACACCTATTATTAATGGAAAAAAGATGATTTTATGGCATCAAAGACTGTGGCATATTGGAGAGAAGGACGTCTAAGCGCTAGATAATAAAGGTATGGTTGAAGGTCTGTTTGATTGCAATGTAGATCTTGATTTCTATGGATAGTATGTTTATGGAAAACAAAAGTGGGCCACATTCTTAATAGGTTCTACAAGGGCTAAGGGATTTTTAGAGTTAACATATATGTGTTTGGACTTGTTCTTATTCTATGACTAGGAAAATATGTGTATTATGTCTCATTTATAGATGTTCTCTTGAGGAATACATGGATTTATGTCCTTTGGAAGAAATATGACATATTTGGAAAATTTAAGGAATTCAATGTTATTGCAAAAAACTAGATAAAGTATAAAATCAAGGTGTTGAGGATAAACAATGGTCCAGGGGAATTTTGTGAGAATGAGTTTGAGGACATTTGTAAGCATTAAAAAATAATAAGGCATAGGACTACACCATACACACCTCAACAGAATGGGTTGTTGAAAGGATGAATAGAACACTGATGGAAAAATCAAGGAACATGCTTAGTGGTGCCAATTCAAGACAATAATTATGGGAAAGGGGAGTGGGAATTGTGTGTTACCTTGTAAATATATGACCCCCATTAGAATTGGTTAACACGACTCACACGATGCATGGATTGGTAAGAACAAATCTTTTAAAAATATCAGAGTTTTTGGATGTGATGCTTATGTACACTTTGCAAAGAAAATACAAGTAAGATGGACAATAAAGTTGAAAAGTGCAACTTTATTGGTTACAAAGATGGTTTCAAAAGGTTAAAATATTGGAAATCCATAAACAAGGAAGGATGTTTACATCTGTGATGTTCTTATTACGATATATATATATATATATATATATATATATATATATATATATATATATATATATATATATATATATATATATATATATATATATAATATATATATATATATGGGTGAGCATATGGATTTGGGTTACACTTTTTGGCAAAGGGAGTCATGTTTTGGTGAAAAAAGGATGCTTGATTGAGCAATTTTTAAGCATTCAATCGAGCTATTTATGTGCTTAAAAATAACTCGATCGAGCACTTTGGCTCAATCAAGTGTTATTTATTATTAAAAACCACAAATACAACCTACGCAAGTCATTTTGTTCATACCGCGAGAAAAAAATGAGTTCAACAGAAGGTTTCTAAGCTCCACCGAGATGAAGGAACTCAATTCAGCTATCCATCAACCATGTAAAAGACCTAGAGGCTCAAGCCACGGTAGGTTTCCTGTCATTTTTGTCCCTTTTATTTATTTATTTTTGCAAAATAAAATAAACTAAATTGAAAAAAAAAACCTACCATACAAAAACTACAAAAACAATCACAAAAACCACCATGAAAACCACAAAAAACCACCAAGAAAACCCTTGAAAACCATAAAAAATAACCTAGAAAACCATCAAGAAAACCCTTGAAGACCAATAAAAACTTAGAAAACCACCAAGAAAAACCCTTGAATACACCCCAAAAAAACTATAATTTAGGTTTTATTTTTTATTTTTTAATTTCATTGTATAAGTTATCTACAATGGTAACATGTTTATTATAAATCATTTTTATAGTAAAAACTTTATTTTCGAATTATTTTAGGTTTTAAAGTTTTTTTAGGTATGTAGTGAAATAAATTTTCAAAAAAAAAAATTGTATTTAAAATGCATTTTAAATTTTAAACAAATTTGACCAGAAAATAAGCCAAAAGAAAATTCAAAACAAAAAACAATTAAAATATACCCAATAAATAAATAGGTTAGGAGCTTTAGATTGACATATAATAAGTATGGTTGCTCATGGTGAACCTATATTAAATCAAATAAGAA
>APFE031120427.1:9133-31488 GCA_000404065.3 Pinus taeda | reverse complement strand
TGCTCCTCCTTGGCGATAATGGAGGCGTTTTCCAATAAGACATGGTGCTTAGTTTTTGACGAGTGTTCTGCAAGGGTGGAGGAACAAGACCTTTCATTTTTAATATCAGCCCCATGCTCTTTGAGTCTTGTTTGCAGGGAACGACCAGTTTCACCAATGTAGCTTTTCCCACATGAGCAATCGATTTTATAGACCCCTTTAAGCTGATGTTTATCAATGTTATCTTTAACTGATCTCATACTTTGCCTGATTGTCCCAGGGGCTGAGAATTGCGTGCTTATGTTTTTTCTTCTTAGGACCTTCGCCATCTTGTCTGTAACTCCATGAATGTAAGGAAGAAAAACCCTACCACCCTCAGGTTGATCTCTGGTTTTAGGTTCATGAGATAACAGTCTTTTCTAGGCTTTCTGAATTGCTCTTTTAATCTCATTTTCTTTGTAGCCTAAACCTCTAAAGGTTGAGACTAAATGCTTCTTTTCTTCATCCAGATGATTAGCGTCAGAGATTCGAAGAGCCCTGATAGCAAGAGTGTTTAGAACACCAAGCTTCTGGGCTGGATGATGGTGGGAGTCAGCATGGAGGTAATTCTCAGTATGGGTAGACTTCCTGAAAACTTTGTGCCCAATAGAGCCATCTTCTCTTCTCATGATGAGGATATCTAAAAAAGGAATGCTCTTGTTTTCTTCAAGCTCCATAGTGAATTTTATATCTGAGGAAATGGAGTTCAGGTGAATAAAGAATTTATCAAGCTCAGCTTTACCATGAGTCCACTTTATATTAGTATCATCAACAAATCTCTTCCACCACGCTGGTTTCAAGGGGTAAGAGTCTAGGGCCTTCTTTTCAAAATATTCCATGAATAGGTTGGCCACGATTGGTGAAAGGGGAAATCCCATTGCCACTCCAGTTGTTTGTTCATAATATGCTCCTTGGAAGGTGAAAACTGTTGATCGCAAGCAAATTTCGGCCAGTCTTGCAGTCCCTGGATCAGTAACCTCTCTTATCACTTGAATGGCCTCCTCAAGAGGAATCTTGGTGAATAGGGACACCACGTCAAAGCTAACCAGGAGGTCATCCTGCTCTAACTTCTCATTCTTAATAAGTTTTACAAAGTCATGGGAGTCCTTGATGTAAGAATCAGTGTTTCCGACCAGGGGTTTGAGGATTCTTGCAACATATTTAGCGAGCTCATATGTTGGGGATCCAATTGTATTGACAATTGGTCTGAGAGGGGCACCTTCTTTATGGAAAACAAAAGAGAATCTCCAGGTTTGAAGCATGTTAATTTAAAATTCTGTGAGAATGTGTTTATGGAAAACAAAAGAGAATCAGATTCCTCAAAATTGGGAAAGAAAAGAAGAGAGAAAAATTAGAGCTTGTGCATACAGATGTACGGGAACCTGCTACGGTATCGTCTCTCGGTAGCTCTCATTATTATGTTACTTTTATTGATGATGCAACCAGAAAAACCTGGATTTATTGTATTTGAAATAAATCTGATGTATTTGATACTTTCAAGAAATGGAAATCTTTGTTTGAAAATGAGACAGGAAAAAGGTTGAAGTGTCTCAGATCAGAAAATGGAGGTGAATATTGTAGCAAAGAGTTTGATAGGTATTGTTCAAAGAATGGAATTCGCAGAGGGAAGATAGTTCCAAGAACACCACAAGAAAATGGTGTGCCAGAAAGGATGAATAGGACAATCATGGAGCGTGCAAGGTGCATGAGATTACATGAAGGATTTCCTTTACAATTTTGGGCAGATGATGTAGATATTGTTGTTTATCTAATAAACATAGGGCCTTCAAGTTCCTTGGATGGTGGTATTCAAGAGGAGGCATGGATAGGTAAAAAGCTAAACTACTCATTTTTAAATACTTTTGGTTGTGAAGCCTTTGTCCACATTAATAAAGAAAATAGAACAAAGCTTAAGGAAAAATCAAAGAAATGTACCTTTATTGGATATGGTGTTTCTGATTTTGGTTATCGCTTTTATGATTATGAAATATACAAAATCATTAGCAGCAGAAATGTCATATTCAATGAAAAGGTTTTGTATAAGGATCAGATGTAGGAAAAGAAACAGGAAAAAGAAAATAGATAATACACAATGCTTGATGAGACTACAAGAAAAGTGAAGGTGCCTGAAAATCATAATGATCAACAGGCAGAACAACAATAGCAACAATCACCTCAAACACCTGAAAGTGGTGTTAGAAGATCTACCAGGATAAGTAGACCCCCGGAGCGATACTCTCCTTCATTATATTATGTATTTTTGACTGATTCTAGTTAACTAGAATGTTATGAAGAAGCAGTGTAGGTAGAAACCAAGAAGAAGTGGGAGCAAGCCATGAAAGAAGAGATGGACTCCATAGCACATAACTAGACTTGGGACTTAGTCAGGTTGCCTGCAGGTAAAACAACATTGTAGAATAAATGGGTTTACAGGTTGAAGGAAGAAGATGGAGGTAGAAAAAGGTATAAAGCTAGACTTGTGATGAAAGGGTTTGCACAGAAAAAGGGTATAGACTTTGATGAGATATTTTCTCCTATTATTAAAATGACTTCAATAAGAACTATTTTAAGTCTAGTAGCAGCTAAAGATTTTCATCTTGAGCAGTTAGATGTAAAGATAACCTTTCTCAATGGAGATTTTGAGGAAGAGATATATAT
This sequence comes from Pinus taeda, assembly GCA_000404065.3. NCBI lineage: Eukaryota > Viridiplantae > Streptophyta > Pinopsida > Pinales > Pinaceae > Pinus > Pinus taeda. Next base: position 28,812 of record APFE031120427.1, on the reverse strand, counting down.
GCAGCAGCCACAAAGATATGAGGTAAAAGGGAAGGAGAAACTAGTGTGCAAGTTGAAGAAGATCTTGTATGACTTAAAACAGACTCCAAGGAAGTCGTATCTAAAATCTGACAGGTTTATGTCTAAACAAGGTTATACTAGATGTCACTCTGATCATTGTGTTTATCTCAAAAGGAAAAATGATGGCAACTATATTATATTGTTATTGTATGTAGAGGACATTGCTTGTTGCAGGTTCTAACATGCAGGAAATAAATGTGCTCAAAAGAAAATTGGCAAACTCATTTGCAATGAAGGATTTGGGTGTTTCAAAATAAATCCTTGGTATGAGAATAGCTAGTTACATGAAGAACTGAAAATTAACATTATCTCAGAGTGAGTACATAGAAAAGTTGTTGAAAAGATTTTATATGCAAAATGCAAAACCAGTTAGTATACCTTTGGCTAGCCATTACAAACTAAGTAAGGAGGTGTGTCCCAAGACTCAAGAAGAAATGACTTATATGTCTAAAGTTCCATATGCATCAGCGGTTGGAAGCTTAATGTATGCAATGGTATGCACAAGGCCTGATATTGCACATGCGGTGGGAGTTGTAAGCAAGTACATGAACAATCCAGGAAAAGAAAATTGGATGGCATTGAAGTGGATTCTCAGGTATTTGATAGGTGCCACAAATCAAGCATTATGCTTTGGTGGTTCAAACATTGCTCTACAGGGATATGTTGATGCAGATATGGCGGGTGATAGAGATAATAGGAGGAGCACAACAGGGTATGTGCTTACTGTAGGTGGAGCAACTGTCAGTTGGGTTTCAAAACTACAAAGTGTTGTTGCACTTTCAAAAACGAAAGTTGAGTATGTTGCTGCTACAAAGGCTAGTAAAGAAATGATTTGGTTACAAAGGTTTCTATATGAATTGGGTAAGAAGCAGGTGTTGGGCATGTTATACAGTGACAACCAGAGTGCCATACATCTTGCAAATAACTCTTTATTTCATTCCAAGACTAAACATATACATCTCAAGTACCATTTCATATGGTTAGTGTTGGAAGATGGACAGTTGAAGCTGGAAAAGATACACACTAGCCGGAATCTTGCATATATGTTAACAAAAGTTGTAACTAGGGAGAAATTGAGATTCTGCTAGGTCTCAATTGGTCTTCAAGTATGATGATGAAGATAAGAAACAACCAGGTCCAAAGTGAAGTCATTGTCCAGCAAATGAAGCAGTGGTGGAGTTGTTATAATCAGTCTCCAAGTGGGAGATTGTTGGGAGTGGAGCCTGATTATCTTCTTTATTCAAAGGTATCACAACATTAGAACCCAGTTCGTAATGTGGCATCAATGCTTCCTGTAAAATGTGTGCCGCCAAGGGGGTCCAGCATGGGGTGACCATAATTATTTGGAGCGCCCCCCCCAGCGGGGGATCGGGGGTAGCACCCCCGAAGCAAAAAAATAGATGTAAAATTGCTGTGTAAAATGTTGTAATTTCGTAGTCAATCTGGGTCGTTTGTTAGGTGAAGATATGATGGTAGAAGTTGTAGAATTTCTTGCAAATTATCTACGAATCTACCTCTGAGATCTATGTAGAAAATCTAACTGTAGATTAACTCAATAATGCATTATACCAAAGCAAAATACTATAATATACTTCTACTATCAAACTTGCGGAAGCTTAATAGATTTGAGCAAGATCAAGTGGAACACATATAACAGAGAAGAATAATCAATACACATGAAACACAGAATAATACTCTGGGGAAAGCCTCAGCTAAAAACTCCGCTATATGTATTATCATACAAGGTGGAAATATCTCATAATTACATAAAGCTTTAGCTCTCACAGCTAGCCAGCTCTCAGTACAATCCTCCCGGATGCTCCCAGGCAAACAAGGCTTCTCAAAAACCTTCTCCTCACCCCTCCAAGCCTCATATTTCCTTGTGTTGTTTCTCCTAGGTGATCCTACTATTACCATGTGTAACACTGATCACTCACATTGATCACACACCCTGTAAAACTGTGCAATCCTCAAGGAACCTTCTTCCTTCTGCATGGATGAGTTTCCTTTATAGGAAAACGCATGCAACTGATAGTAACCTGTCCCTATCTTTAATCTCAACTGGGTCTTTCTCTGAATAGACATGCATGAGTTATTTATGAGAGTATCTTCAATTATCTAGAGTACACTAGTTGGACGCATGCATGCATTAACTGACTGAACTCACAATTAATTCCTCAAATTGTTTGGAACTAATTTAACTGGACTTAACTCAGTTAACTAAGCTAACTAATTACAACTCAAATACAAACATCCTTATCTCCTTAATTAAGGGATAATCTTCTTAATTTAAGGGATAATTGTTGCATGACTTCACAAAGACTTCTAGCTTGAATTTCTCCAACTAATTAACTCAAGATGAATTAATTAATTATTTTTCAAGTAGCTGGTGAGACTAAATTCGAGTTTTAATTCACAATTCTACTTCAAGGACAAATCAAAATTGGAATATTCTGAATGTTATTTTTAGCATTTATTGTTGCTATTCTCAACACTCCCTGTCAACAAGAAAGGAATTCAACTCGATCCCAATCCTGAACCTTTGGAATGTTCTGCATGCAACACTTCTCTCTAGTGTTGTTGCTCCAGCAACTCCAGAAGCAAAAAAAACATCCAACCTAAATCAGTATGATGCATCTGTCATCAAAGTCTTTGACTGTTATTTCCTCTGTCAACTAAAAACTCTGTGCTTCTGCTGACTCTGCCTTTATGCACTGTTGTCAATCCTTCTCTACACTCTTTAGTATCTGACTACTCTAGCCTCTATCACTTTGATCTCTGACTGCATCAATCCCACTAGTTCCTCCCGCTACTTTGCACTTTGGGCTCCTGTAGCAAGGTACGATCCATGAGATAAACCTCTCAATGGACCCTACCCAATTTCAGCCTTCTTGAGACTATCACTTCACATCGTCCCACCTCACACCTGGAGGTATGGCTGCATGAGATCCCTCTATTTACTTGGCTCAAAATTCCCCCCTACTGGAGGTCTTTGCATGAGTGGATGCCTCCACTCGGTCTCCTCTCAGCATCTCCAATTGTGGCTCCTCCACATAAGATCCGACAACAAACGTTCTCAATCCAGTAGTTTCTCCCTTCCATTCACAGAGTCCTAATAGCTATTCCAACTCTTTGGAAGGCCAAGGAGAGCGAGGCTCACCATATCATCATCGACAGTAGTTATTCCCACACTTCCAAGCTCATCTCTACAGGTGGTGAGCTTGTTCAGATATGTGGAAATGGTATCGTTATTCTCCATATTGGGTCTTAGAAGCTTATGCTTGAGCACCAATTTCCTCTGGTCGCTATTGTTCTGGTAGAGGTCCTTCAATGTCTTCCACATTGAATATGGAGTATCCTTCCCATGGAGACTCGAGACAATATGATCTCGAACTCCTTGCAGGATGATCCGTCTCGCCCTCGCCATACACCTCTTCCATTTAGCCAATTCTTGTGCATTAGCTGCAGCTGGCTTGGGGATTTCTTGATCAATGAAATCCTTCAAACAATTATCTTCTAATACAGCTTCCATGCGATATTTCCATGCTATGTAATTCGAGCTGTCATCCAAGGCATACTCGAGTCTCAAGCCATAGAACACCATTGACCAACCTGAAGTATGAGATGAATTCGATTCGTACCTTCAATCCCTAACTTCAAACTTTGAATTCTCTTCTTCGTATACTGTTCACAACTCTGATAACCTTTGCTCTGATACCATGTAGAATTTCCTACAAATTCTCTACAAATCTACCTCTGAGATCTATGTAGAAAATCTGACTGTAGATTAAATCGATAATGCAATATACCAAAGAAAAATACTATAATCTACTTCTACTATCAAACTTGCGGAAGCTTAATAGATTTGAGCAAGGTCAAGCAGAACACATATAATAGAGAAGAAGAATCAATACACGTGAAACACAGAAGAATACTCTTGGGAAAGCCTCAGCTAAAAACCCCGCTATCTGTATTATCATGCAAGGTAGAAATATGATCCAAATGGATCCTAGAACACTCTAAGTTTTCATGAACTCTTTAAAAATCATGCCAAAGATTCAAATTCTTATAAAGATCAAGCTATCGAAGGGAATCCTCAGATAATTTCAATGGCGATCAGCGCGGATCAACAAGTGTCATCGATCTAGCACGTAGAGCAGTGGACCATGGTAATATGCGCTGACACCAACCAACAAATGTAGGGACAAAAGCAGAGGTAGTTTCCGATATGCGATTAACGAAAAGTCGCTAATCACATATCACGGGGAAAACCTTTCAGTGAAGAGAAGCCCCGAGCACCCGGAACCGAAATAATTATAAAACTTGGAGAATATTGTTTCAGTTCCATTGGAGTGGGATTCCACAAAACCGGCAGGATATCAGACGAGCTTCGAGCGGTAAGCGATTTCGACTGAGTTCCGCCCGATGCCACACAGCGATTGCCACACATCCCGGCGAGGAGAGAGAGAACCACTCACATCAAATAGGTAAACATCATGCTACTTAGCCGCCCGATATGAACGATGACTGTCGGATCTAGGGCCCCCAGATCCACGACGGAGACACGTTCCAATGGATGACTGGATTTGACAAGATTATGAAGCAAGGTCACATAGAATTTGAAGTTCGATATGAACGATGCATTGGCAGAAGGTCGTGTTTCGTGGGCATTCTTGGAGTTAACAGAAAAAACAACCGTTTCAAATATGTCCAAGAGAACTAACACTCATCCGTTATGAAATAAGTGGCCACCTCCCTGTGAGGCATTATACAGTGATTGATTACGCAGGACAGAGGGATTCAAACGGACAGAGGCAGGGGAACCGGAAAGCCAAGAAGTGGAAACGAACATCCAGGAAGAAGATTGGCTTTAAAGCCACAAACTGACAGAGAGAGAGGCAGAGTAGTAAGCAGTAGGCAGTAAGCCGAAAGCAGAGAGAAGAAGCCGAGCTATCCTACAGAAGCAAAGGCAGCATCGAGCCAGGGTTAGGACAGAGACAGAGAGGGTTAGAGAGTTTGTGTACTCCAGAGAAGGCTTGAGAGGTTCAAGCGCATTCCTCTATAATTCCTGTCATGTATGAGTCTCAGATTGGGCTCATACTACTGTGACCAATAGAGGTCAAGAGTCAGTAAGGAGAGTCTGTGTACTCCAAAGACTTGGGGGATCCAAGTACAGTCTTATTGATTTGTATCTGTTGTGTGAGACTCAAATTGAGCTCAATGTTGTAAAAACTCTGCTTTAAAAACATAATAGAGAGGCCACCAGTGAAGGCTAGACCAGGAGACATAGCCCAGGAGTATTGGGGGAACTCCTTATTAACTTGTTGTGTTTATATGTGTTGCCTATTATGTTTTCCTTAACTGCTTCATTGCCTCTGTATTTCGTAATCTTATCGATTCGTTGCATAAAATAACATAGGCACATCCATGCACATGTCTGTAATACCTTATTGTTTTTTCTTAGATCAATTTCAGATCAATTGGTATCAAAGCTCTAGGTTGCTAAGGTTAGACAAGCTTGTGCTGGATTTTTTTTTTTGTTGAATGCTAACTAGCACAAAGCTCAAATTAGGAGAAGGAGAGTTGGTTGAAGCTAACCCAGAAATTGGAAGAGTCTATCCTAGGAGGAAAATGGCAGAAGAAATTCCCTTCGAATCAGATTCCCAGTTCATGGACAGTTTCATGACCATGAGAGCCATGGTAGAAGAAATGTATAGAGAATTTAAGAAAGGTAGAGGTGAAGATTCATCAACTTCCAAACAAGATAAAGGAGTAGAGGAACCTCTTCTAGTTTCCCACCCAGAAGGAAAAGGAAAAGAGGAAAAGCCCTCTCCACGATCTCTCCCATCATCACCTTCATCATCATATTCTTCACATAAAGGAAGCCCTGAAAAGAAAAATAAGAAACCTTCTTTGATTAAATTAGATGTGAAGTTTGATTTGCGAGTTTATGACAGAGAATTGAATGTAGAAAAGCTGGATAACTGGATTAGACAGATTGATGTATATTGTAGAGTGCAAAACATCGATTCGGAAAGGAGAAAGATTCAACTGGCTAGCCTACGCCTTGGGGGAACTGCCCTAGTATGGTGGAAAGGCAGGACACAAGCTAATTTGGACAAGCATGGTAAAATTCTTTCTACCTGGAATGAATTTGTTTCTGCAATTAAAAAACAATTCTATGCACTAGCTTATATGCAACAAGCTATGATGAGTTGGCAAACTCTTCGCCAATTAAAAGGGAAAAGTGTACAAAGCTACACCCAAGAATTTAGAAAAATAGCTTTGATTCTAGGCATTTATTTAGACTCACCTGAAACTTTGTTGAAGTATATAGGTGGTCTACACAACTATTTAAAGCACACTATTCTCATGTTTAATCCTACTAGCATAGATCATCAAAACCCACTGCAAGCAAGAAAAAGGAAAAGAGAAAGCAGAAATGGAAAGAGAAGAAGACAAATGTTGTTCAAAAGACCAAACCTTCATGCACTCACTGCAAGAAGGATGGGCATGATGATGAACACTGCTGGATTCTACATCTGGAGCTGAGGCCCAAGAAGTTCAATGGCAAAAAGAAGAAGATTGTTGCAGCTATTCAGAAGGATTTGGGGTTAGACTCAGGGGATGAAACAACAATCACAACCACAGGTATAAAAGGTAAAAATTCTGAAGCATCTACTAGTAATTCTACACAATCTACTAATAATGAAGAAAATGAGAGGAAAAGACATGAGCTTTTTCATATTAGAGTTATTTCCAAGCATCAAAAGATTGATACTTTGTTTGATACTGGCTCACAAGTAAACTTAATTTCTGAAGCAATTGTAAAGAAGCTGAGATTACTAACCACACCTCACAAGAAGCCATATCCATTGGGTTGGGTAGGTGATAAAGCAAAGCTACAAGTGACTAGACAATGTAAACTTAGGTTTTCTTTTGGGTCAGCATTTGTAGAAGAGGTTGAGTTAGATATCGTTCCCTTGGATATATGTGGAATTGTTTTAGGAAGTCCATACTTGTATGATAGAAAAAGCCATTTTCTATAGAGCTGAAAACAAGTATCAGCTCATTAAAGATGGAATTGAATATATTGTAAGAGCTCATAAACTCAAGAATAATTATACTCTCATAAACTTAGGGTAGATGAAAAGAATTGTAAATTCGTGCAAACAATTGTTATTGATGGTTGTAAAGGAAAAGAAACCTGATAAAACCAATGTATTTGAAGGCTGTAATACTAAACAACAAGCTAATTTAGAAAAAGTTGTTTTAGAATATGATATGCTATTTCAAGAACCTAAAGGTCTACCACCCAAAAAGGAAATAGTACATGATATTAATTTGCAGCAAGATGCTCCATTGCCTAACATCGGAATGTACAAGTTGTCTGCTTTAGAGAATGCAGAAATCAAGAAGCAGGTATAGGAGCTACTCAATAAAGGGTTCATAAGACCTAGCACATCACCACGTGGGTCTCCAATTGTCTTGGTGAGAAAGAAAGATGGCTCATGGAGAATATGCATTGATTACCGAGCACTGAATAAGATAACAATAAAAAATTGTTATCCCCTTCCTTGCATAGATGATCTATTAGATCAGTTTAAAGAAGTTGTTTACTTTTCCAAGTTGGACTTGCGTAGTGGCTACCATCAGGTCAGAGTTGCAAAGAAAGATGCATGGAAGACTGCTTTCAAAACAAATCAGGGATTGTATGAGTGGTTGGTTATGCCTTTGGCTTAACTAATTCTCCTGCTACTTTCATGAGAGTAATGAATGATGTACTCAAGCCTTTTATTGATGATTTCGTCATTGTATATCTAGATGACATTCTTATATTTAGTAAAACATGAGAAGAACATTTGAAGCATGTAAAGCAGACTCTAGATGTTTTGAAAAGATAAAATCTTTATGTTAAGCTATCAAAATGTGAATTTGGCAAAACATCTCTGAATTATTTGGGTCATATTGTAGGTGGTGGTGAACTGAAGATAGATCCCTCTAAGGTTGCAGTCATTGTAAACTGGCCTAAACCCAAATCTGCTATAGAAGTTAGAAGCTTCCTAGGAGTAGCACAGTATTGGAGAAAGTTTATTGCTAACTTTTCCTTGATTGCAACTCCCTTACATGATTTAACAGGATTTGAACAAGGTGTTTCAGTGGGGAGGCAAACAGCAAAAAGCCTTCGACACCTTAAAAGAAAATATTAGTATAGCACTAGTACTAGCACTGCCTGATCTTCAAAGACCCTTTGAGATTGAAACGGATGCTAGTGACTATGCCATGGGAGCAGTGTTAATGCAGCACGGTAAACCCATATGTTATCATTCTGAGACATTTAATTCTGTAGTAGTTAACTATCCCACATATGATAAAGAATTGTATGCATTAGTACAAAGTGTGAAAAGGTGGAAACATTATCTAATAGGAAAAGAGACAGTTATACATATTGATCATCAACCACTTCAATATTTACAGTCACAAACTAAGTTGCAGCAATCAAGACACTATAGGTGGATGGGTTTTCTACAACATTTTCATCTTGTCATCAGATATAAAAAGGGCATACACAATAAAGTTCCAGATATGTTGTCCAGACCAATCATAAATGCATCTACTATACTTAAGCATAAATCAGTATTGCATGAAAGCTACATTGAACAATATACTCAAGATATAGATTTTAAAGATGTATATGCAACTTTAAGTCATGGAAAACAAGTAGAAGAATTGGATTATCATGTTAAGGACCAACTCTTGTATCATTTTGGAAAGTTATGCATTCCTCAATTTGAAAGAGTAAAGATAATTCGAGAAGCACACACTTCTCTAATATCAGGTCATTTTGGTGTAAGTAAAACAGTTGCACAGCTGCAAAGATTTTGTTATTGGCCAAGAATGCATGAAACTATTTCTAGATATGTAAAAGGGTGTACCATGTGCACTAAAAGCAAACCCGACAATAGAAAACTAGGCTTGTACACTCCACTATCAGTCCCTTCTTATCCTTGGGAAAGTGTTTCCATGGACTTTGTTGGGGGATTGCCTAAATCTAGAAAGGGTCATGACTATTTATATGTTATTGTGGATAGGTTCAACAAAATTTGTATTTTAATACCTTGTAACAAATAGATTACAGCTGAACAAATAGCAAAATTGTTCTTTCAGCATGTATGGGTTCATTTTGGGTTACCCACTTCCATTGTATCTAATCGAGATTCTCGATTTGTTGGGAATTTTTGGTCAAGTCTGTGGGAATTGATGGACACCAAACTAAATAAAATCACGGCCTTTCATCCACAAATAGATGGCCAAATAGAGGTGGTCAACCAGACAATGATCTAGTTGCTCAGAGGTTATTGCAGTAAGCATCCCAAGCTTTGGGATGAACATTTGTGTTATGTGCAACATGCTTACAACTGGGCTAAACATTCTTCTACACAGAGATCTCCTTTTGAAACCTATTTTGGTTTCATACCAAGGTCTCCCTTGGATTTTGTCTTTGGTAAAGACATAGTGGTTGATGGACACATTGATGTGGACAAGGCAACCAAGTTCATTGAACAAATCCAAGAGATTCACCAGACAGTTCAGGAACAGCTGGAAAAGAGCTAAGCCAAGTACAAGGCAAGGCATGATAAGCATCAGATTGAGCATAGTTTCCAAGTTGGTGATCAAGTCTGGTTTTATATCAGCAAAGATAGAATGCAAGGTGAAGGTAAGAAGCTGAAGCCAATAAGGTATGGACCTTTCAAGATACTTGAGAAAATTGGTGAGAATGTTTTTCGCCTTGATTTGCTAGCTTACATGCACATCTATTCAGTAGTTAATGCAGAAAGCTTGAGACTATTTGAACCTTCATTGATTGAAGATCCCAAAGAGCAGAGTCAATTTCCCTCTTTTGATAATCTGTTGCCTGAATATCTCAATGAATTGTAGGAAGATACAGTTCTGGACAAGAAGGTGAGAACTACGTGTGGAGGGGATGTTGAGTACCTCAGGATTGGACTCAAGGGTTCAAAACCAAGCAATGCAAGATGGGTAGAAATTGGGCAAGCGAGGAATCTATATCCTCACTTGATTGATGCTTAAAAACCAACTTTTGGTGGTCCAAAAGCTTTTTCAGTGGGAAGGCATGATCTAAACTTATCCTATAACACTGTCTAAGTTTTCATGAACTCTTTAAAAACCATGCCAAATATTCAAAGTCTTATAAAGATCAATCTATCGGAGGGAATCCTCAGGCAATTGCAATGGCGATCAGGGCGGATCAACGAGGGTCGTTGATCTAGCGCACAGAGTGGTGGACCATGGTAACGCGCGCTAACACCAACCAGCAAATGTAGGGACAAATTTAAACAGCGGAGGTAGTTTCCGATATGCGATTAGCAACAAGTCGCTAATCACATATCGCAAGGAAAACCTGTCAGTGAAGAGAAGCCTCGAGCACCAAGACCCAAAATAATTATAAAACTTGGAGAACATTGTTTCAGTTCCATCGTAGCAGGATTCCACAAAACCGGTAGGATATCAAACAGGCTTTGAGTGGTAAGTGGTTTCGATCGAGTTCCGCTCGATGCCACACAGCAATTGCCACGCATCCCGAAGGGGAGAGAGAGAACCACTCACATCGGACGGGTAAACATCATGCTACTTAGCCGCTTGATATGAACGATGACTGTCGGATTTGGGGCCCCTAGATCAACGGCAGAGACACGTTCCGATGGATGACCAGATTTGACAAGATTATGAAGCAAGGTCACATAGGATTTGAAGTCCGATATGGATGATGCATTGGCAGAAGGTCGTGTTTCATGGGCATTCTCGGAGTTAACAGAAAAAACGGTCGTTTCAAATATGTCCAAGAGAATTGAAACTCATCCGTTATGTAATAGGTGGCCACCTCCTTGCGAGGCGTTATACAGTGTCTGGTTACGCAGGATAGAGGGATTCAAACAGACATAGGAAGGGGAACCGAAAAACTGAGAAGCGGAAACGAATAGCCAGGAAGAAGATTGGCTTCAAAGCCACAAACTGACAGAGAGAGAGGCAGAGAAGTAAGTAGTAGGCATTAAGCCGAAAGTAGAGAGAAGAAGCCGAGCTGACCTACAGAAGCAAAGGCAGCATTGAGACAGGATTAGGACAAATACAGAGAGGGTCAGAGATTTTGTGTACTCCAGAGAAGGCTTGAGAGGTTCAAGCGCACTCCTCTGTAATGTCTATCATGTATGAGTCTTAGATTAGGCTCATACTAATGTGACCAATAGAGGTCAAGAGTCAATAAGGAGAGTGTGTGTACTCCAGATACTTGGGGGATCCAAGTACAGTCTTACTGATTTGTATCTGTTGTGTGAGACTCAAATTGAGCTCACTGTTGTAAAAACTCTGCTTTGAAACATAATAGAGAGGTCACCACTGAAGGCTGGACAAGGAGATGTAGCCCAGGAGTATTGGGTGAACTCTTTATTAAACTTCTTGTGTTTATATGTGTTGCGTATTATGTTTTCCTTAACTGCTTCATTGCCTCTATATTTCGCAATCATATCGATCTGTTGCATAAAATAACATAGGCACATCCATGCACATGAGTCTGTAATACCTTATTGTTTTGTCTTAGATCAATTTCAGATCAAAATATCTCATAATTACACAAAGCTTTAGCTCTCATATCTAGCCAGCTCTCAGTACAATCCTCCTGTATGCTCACAGGCAAACAAGGCTTCTCACAAACCTTCTCCTTAGCCCTCCAAGCCTCCTATTTCCTTGTGTTGTTTCTCCTGGGTGATCCTACTGTTACCAAGTGTAACACTAATCACTCACACTGATCTCACACCCTATAAACTACGTAAACTTCAAGGAACCTCTTCCTTCTGCATGGATGAGTTTCATTTATAGGAAAACTCATGCAACTGATAGTAACTTGTCCCTATCTTTAATCTCAACTGGGTCTTTCTCTAAATAGACATGCATGAGTTATTTATGAGAGAATCTTCAGTGATCTAGAGTACACTAGTTGGATGCTAACTGAGCCAACTAATTACAACTCATCCTTATCTCATTAATTAAGGGATAATCTCCTTAATTTAAGGGATAATTGTTGCATGACTTCAAAAATACTTCTAGCTTGAATTTCTCCAACTAATTAACTCAAAATGAATTAATTAATTATCTAGCTAGAACTCTGATTGGTGAATATCTATGGCCCTTATCATAATCGATTGGAATTTTGGGAGACTATGTTGAAATCATCGTTTATGTAAGCTGATAACATCATTCTAGGAGGTGATCTAAAATGTTTCATTGGTTTAGAAAAATCTTGGGGTTCACATGTACAATCCGACTCCATCACTTACTCGATTGGCCCCTTGCTAGAGAAACACCACTTCATCGATATCCCAATGCCTCACTACCAACCTACCAGGTGAAACAGGAGAACTAGGGAAGCCATGGTAGCCAGGAGGTTGGATAGATTCCTTCTTAAAGAATTTATTCTGGACAAATTAACCCATTACAGGCAATGAATTGGCTCTAGTGGTATCTCTGATCACTCCTCAATATATTTAGAAATATCTGGCCCTCTACCTAGGCCCAGAGCCCCTTTCAAATTCAATTTGATTAGGCTTCAAGATGAAACTTATATCAAGATAATCAAGGATACCTAGCTTGTTGAACATCCTTCACCTGATCAATCTGCTTCAGCCTCTTTTGCTAATAAAATTCCTTGTCTCAAAAAGAAAACAATTGAATGGGCCAAAGTCAAACGAACACAAGATGATAATGCCCTTAGAACCATTGAAGATGAATTAGTCAGGCTGGACAATCCCAGGAGTGGAGGTTTCTCATATATTGACTTTAAAGATCAGGTCATCAAGATGGAAGCAGACAGACTTAGGATCCATAATGAACAAGAAGAGACCTGGAGGCTCAGAAGCGGAGTCACATGGTTACAACTCAATGATGACAACAACGTTTCCAACAATCTTCCAAGGGGCACAAGGCCATCAATACCATTTGGTCTCTTGAAAATGAGGATGGTCTACCTGTTACTTATTTCCATCATCTAGCATCTTTAGGCATATCCCACTTCAGTTGACTTTTCAAAGAACCATAGGAAGCCACCTTGGCTGAAATCATCAAAATTTCTGGCTTATGGCCTTGTTTTGTCAATGAAGAAGCAATTGAGGATCCAAAAAAACCTGTCTCGATGGGGGGATTAGAATTTGTGCTCAAATGGTTCAAAAATGATACTAAGCCCGGGCTTGGATGGTTGGCTAGTTGAATTTTATTTAGCTTTATTTGAATTACTTGGACAAGATCTTCTTCATGTGGTGGAAGAATCCAGGATGTATGGTTGCATGCATGATGCCTTTAACTATACCTTTATTTCCCTCATTCCCAAATCTAATCTGCCCCAATCCTTCAATGATTATAGACCCATATCTCTTTGCAACTGCATCTATAAGATTATTGCCAAAATCATTTCCAATCACCTTAAACCTATACTCTCCCACCACATATCATTAGAGAAATTCGATTTTTTGGACAATCAAAATATCCATGATGCAATTGGCATTGCAAAGGAAGGGCTCCACTCCATGCATATCAAACTTATTAAGAGCACGATTCTCAAAATCGACTTAGCAAAGGCCTTTGACAAACCAAACTTGTTATACATTCGGATGCTCCTAACTCACCTGGGCTTCCCTATCACTACCACCAACTCGGTCATGTGTTTTATATCTACTATGTCATACAATGTTTTCATCAATGGTTCTGCACCAAATTTCTTCCATGCTGAGTTTGGGCTTAGGAAAGGCTTCCCTTTATCACCCCTACTCTTCTTATTGGTAATGGAAGGACTGGGTAGGCTACTAACTAATGAAAAAAACAAAGGCAGATTGAAGGGCATCAAAATTGCATAAAATTGTGTACTATCTCATCTCCTATTCATCGATAATGTTCTCATTTTCTTAAATGGGACTATCATCGACTCTTCAATCTTTAATTCATTGCTCAAATTATTTTTCAAAGCAGTTGGGATGTACTGCAACCATTCGAAATCCACCTTGTCAGCGTTGGGATGAACTCAGTACGAACTACACTATGCCCTTCAAAGATTCCCTTTTACTACCCTAGCCTTTAAAGATGGACTCAAGTATCTTAGTTTTCTACTCAAGCCCGATAAATAAAAATTCATTGATTGGTCCCGGTTGGTGGCCAAAATTGAAAATAGAGTGAACACTTGGAAACACAGATGGCTTTCTAGGGTTGGTCGCCTAGTTCTCATCAAATTTGTCTTAGAAGAAATCCTGGTATGCTTGATGTCACTTGCTTGGATACCCAAGGGCATACTCTCCAAAATACAACAAATTTGCTACAAATTTATTGGCAAAGGATCGAAATATGGACACACATTTTCCTAGACTCGATGGGATCTTATAGCACTGCCCAAGAAATCGGGTGGATGGGGTTTAAAATACCTCCCAAGATTTTCCAAAGCACTTTCTGCTAAATTGGGTTGGAAAATTCTTACTGCAGAAAATCTATGGACCAAGGTGGTTATTAGGAAATACATCAATCCCCTTCGCCCCATTGGATGGATTAGGAGACTGACTCAGAATAGATTAAATATCTCTATGATGTGGCATGCCATTATCAACACTATAGAGCACATTAGAAATGGTTTGGCCTGGAGGATCGGATTAGGTAGTTAGGTTCGCACACACATATTATCTCCAGATCTCATTTAGTTCTTGGAACAAGATGGCTTCACTACTATTAATCATATTTTTGACCTTGCAAATACCTCTATCTTCACTCAATCTTGGAAATCGGCACATGAACTCCACATTCCTGTACATTGGCATCAGGAATGGTCAAACTACATAGGAGCGCTAGCAGAATCACATGTAAGAATTCTAGATAGAGATGATGAACTTATTTGGGCTTGCTCACAACACAGTATATATTCCCTGAAGGATGGATACCCTATCATTTATGTAGAACATCATCCCCCTGATGTGGTATGGTGGTGGCACCCTCTCTGGAAATTAAAATTCCCTCCAAATGCCAATATATTTATGTGGTGTATATTCCACAACAAAGCACCCACATGTGACAATCTACAAAAGCGATCTCTACATGGCCCCTCCTGGTGTGTCCTCCGCAGAAATGCAGAAGAAAGCATTGATCATATTTTCTTACATTGTCCCTCTACTATCAAATTCTGGCATAATATGCTTAATATCCTTAATACAAATTTAACCTGGACTGGACAAAATGTCACATCAGCCTAGGAAGCATGGTGCAATCAAGCTACCCCCACCAAGCTTCAAAATTTCCCTCCTTTGATTTGTTGGGGTATTTGGATTTGCAAGAATATGCTAATATTCCATGAGAATAATCCCAATTGGAACATTATCTCTGCACATATTTCCACCTTATATCACATGATACTCGAGGATGCACCCAAGTGACTGCACATAACTATCATAGAAGAGACCATCGAAAAATATTACCCTTGGGATTTTTTTACGGATCTGCACAAAATGATGGATGTCGAGGTGGTGCCATTTTATATCTACAATAGAATCACTACTTCAAATTAAAAATTGGACTTGGATGAAGCACTAATAACTTTGTTTAACTATCTAGCCTAAAACACCTCACTTTCTCACTTGAAAAAGGATGTAGGCACCTTCATATATTTGGATACTCTAAGCTTATCATCAATTGGTTCAATCAATAAGCTTTATGTTATGCACACACTACGGAATCTATTGGATGAAGTTTTATTATTAAAATCTCAATTTGGCATCATTTCATGTCATCATATTTACAGGGAAAGGAACCACCTTTCTGATCTACTTTCCAAGGAGGTAGCGCACCAGCCATACTGTTAGCCTCCTGCTCATAGCAGGTATTCATCTTTCATGATCGATATGTTTACAGGCCAAATATGTCATACTGTGCGTGCCGCAATGTTCCATATTTGCTACTGAGGCAAGGAGGGCACAAACCTTGTCTGCAAACATTTGAGACAGACCAGTGTGATGACCGAGACCCAGACAAGATGGAGCACAAGAGTTCATTCTTCAAATGGTTGGTATTGGAATGTCCAGTGGTTTGGTTGTGCAGGGATCTATAAATTTAATCACAAAAGCATTGGAAGTTGTTGGTTGCAAGATGGAGTTATTCCCTGATCCAACAACTGTCCATTACCATTTGCCTGATGGTCTTTCTGTTCATGTTCAAAGAAAATTTGAGGATTTCGTTGTTGAACTTACTGGTTATTTCCCACATGAAAAGGAAGGGATCTCCCAATTTTACAATGAATGTTGGAAGGTATTTAATTCTTTGAACTCATTGGAACTAAAGTCATTGGAGGAACCATTGTATCCTTTTGGCCAGTTTTTTTTAGAAGCCATTGGAGTGCTTGACACTAGCCTATTACTTGCCACAAAATGCAGGAGACATAGCCCGGAAGTATATAAAAGATCTAAATTTATTGTATTTCATTGATACAGAGTGCTTCATTGTGAGCACAGTGAGTGCCTTGCGGACACCGATGATAAATACAAGCATGGTCCTATGTGATAGACATTTTGGAGGGATAAATTACCCAGTTGATGGTATTGGTGGAATTGCTAAAAATCTGGCTAAGGGTTTAGTGGATTATGGTGGGACAATTTTGTACAAGGAAAATGTCACAGATATTATTCTTGAAAATGAAAAAGTTGTGGGTGTAAGGCTCTCAGATGGAAGCATTTTTCTTAGCATTCCAACTGTTTTGGATCCCTCACTAGCTCCTGAGGGCCACCATACTCTTCATATCTTTACCTCTACTTGGATCGATGATTGGAAGGTAGACCTCAACCATAAGGAGTATTTGCAGGAGCATGAAACCAAATTATTTTAAAAAGGTCTCTCACAAAAAGACTATAACATCAAGAAAAAAGTTGTGGCTGATGAAAGTTAGATGAGCGCAAAAATGATTTAATTCTTTTGACAAGGAAGAGGCCTAGTGAAAGCATTGACTATATATGTAGCGCAGACACAGAAGAAGAGACATTACAAGATAGCAAGAAAATAAAACATGACAGGAGCACAAATCAGGAAATTCGTGAGAATAATTTCGTAAAGGAATGTAACAATTGTGTCCATCTGAAGGAGCAAGAGCAACTGATGAAAGTACTTGAAGAGAGGGATGCTGAGATCAGTGATTTACAACGAATTATAGCTGCATTAATACGGAAAAATGGTCTATAGCTTTGTTCCTTTGAGGACTATGCCTGAGCAGAGTTGTCAGTAAAGTCTGCATGAATATTTGAAGGTGGTCACTTTCTCTGTTACTGGAGAAAGTGAAGAAAGGCCCTTTCTCTTTATTCAGGTCTCACTTCCTGTGCTATGCCAAACTACAATGGACCATAAAGGCTGCAATGCTTTGGTGTCATGTGGAGGCCATAAACATGTTCCTATCCGAAATGCTTTGCAATCCAGTTCCAGGGATCCTTTGTGGCCTACATATGTTCGTATTGGCATTGGAACAATTTTACAAAATCGTGTAGTTTTCGATAAAAAGCATCTGGCACTTTCTCTGGCGAAATCGATGATGGAGATGTTTGGATAGGACTGGTTGATAGGTCCAATGAACATACGTGGAGATGGAAATACAGTTCCTTTGGACAGGTGTTTTTTGCTTGTGTTGGAAATATCAAAGGTCGAAATTGCTGTCTTATTAAATAAGCTTGCTCATTTCAAATTTGATTCTAGCAGTGGTGTATCTTCTAACCTGGAAGATGTTACCATAAGACAGCGAGACCTTGCTAATATGTATACATTGATGGATAATATAATAAAGTTGTTATCAAATGCTTGTGACAAGCAAGGAAATTGCATCAGTGAATCTAGCATGGTTAAAGTGATGACTGCTTTGAATGAGTCCGTTGGGTTCATTTTTGACTTTCTATTAGATGCAAAGGCTCATGATTTGATGAAAGGTGATGATTTATTGGCATCTATCCGCATTATAGGCAGGTACATTGCAGAATCACCATCAGCATACCAAAAACAATTTCAGGAGCTTCTGCCATATATTAAAAGAGAAAACCACTATCAAGATAAGCACAAGTTTTACACATCTACGAAGAGAGTTCTCTTTGGTGTCTTGGTTACTAGTTTTGAACTGGCAATGATTGACAACTTTGTTCTAAAAAAATTCAAGTGGTCAAGCATCATGGTTGATGAGGGTCATCACATAAAAAAATTTCGTTCCAAATCGGGCACTATTCTGAAGCAGCAGGCAACAGATTTCCGCTTGCTCTTAACTGTTGTAACTCATCTGGATTTGGCGATGAACCTGTCTTAAGAAGAGTAGAGGGATCTAATGGTGTAGTTGGCAGCAGCTCTGAAGGCTCAGATCATTATTTGTCAAGGGAAGAGATCGAGAGATGCTCTCCTTCAAGAAAGGATGGAATTGACTTGCAAAAAGAAACTTATTTTAGATATTCTTATTGCGCTTTTTTTCAAACATTGGGCATGCGACTGCAATTGCCACACACAACAAATGCAACTGCAATGGTTTATTGCCACCATTTTTTCCTTCGGCGATCCCATGCTTCTCATGACAGATTTGTAATAGAAACTGCTGCAATGTTCTTGGCAGCAAAGTCAGAGGAGAGTCCCCGTCCGCTGAACAGTGTACTTATAGTGTCATATGAGATTTTCCATAAGAACGAGTTGGCAAATTTTCATTATTTACTTCCTGTTGATTGGTTTGAGCAGTATAAACAAGAAATTCTCCAGGCCGAACAATTATTACTCACCACTTTAGATTTTGAACTTACTGTTCAGCATCCATACAATCCTCTAATGTCGGTCTTCAACAGGATAGGACAAGAAAAGCCTGTGTTTGCATATCAGTAGATAACAGAGTGTTCAGTTAAGGAGAGAATATTGTAGCGGTCAAGAAGAAAGCTGGCTTTGGAGAATCTGGTGATCGAATCCAATAAAAATGAAAGCGTTTGGCGAATTTCAACAAGTCCCCTCAGCACCGCCTGAACCTCAGCAGCCTAAATCCTTCTGGATGTGAAGGGCTACTCATCAAGCTGAAGGGACAGCCACCGCCACAATCTAAAAAGGAAAAAATTATTTTTTTTAAATCTATGGAACCACCTAAAGGATTCATGCGCAGTAATTACAGAGCTATGGCCAAATAGCCAGCGCATCACATGAAATGACCCATACTTAAACTCCATTTTGATGCTGTTGCCTCCAGCGCAGCTTAAATAGATATTTTTTTTGTTGCATTTATTTCAGTACAGATTAGGATAAAAGCAGTGACTCCATCAGATCTAGCTGAGTTCTGTTTGTAAGAGATATTTTGCCTATTTTAACAACGGTGTTCGTTGTTCAAAGGGTGAGAGGTGTTTGATCGATAATCTGATTTTGAGACTTGCTGTGTACGCTCTAAGAGATTTAATAAATAGAGCTTGCTGGAACATTTGTGTTTGGACTGTCTAGATGTGGATTCGATGGCTGAAGAATAAGATTACAGAATTCTCATGCTTCTTCATGGACTAATAAGTTTTCCTCATCTCTTTCTACAGTTGCTATGTTTG
>APFE031120425.1:57608-118762 GCA_000404065.3 Pinus taeda | reverse complement strand
AATAAATGATCAAAATGTATGGAAAAACTATGATATTATTATACCATACATGACTTATGTTAATACACTATAAGTAGTAAAACATGATATTAGTATACTATATATAACTTAGGTTAATATACTATATAACCTTAGAGGACATGATTGATTGATTAAAGACCGGAAGGTAGCCATTTTGTCAGAACATATGGCCATGGCGGTAGAGAACATATAGCCAAAGCTGGCAAGCACGTGCTCAATAGCTAGCCTCAATAAGTAGCCATGTGTCTCGACGAAAGAGTATAATATTTGATAACGTCGAGTAGGCATTGCAAAGTCAATAGAACATTGTAATAAATGAATGTGCTTTTACATCATTGAATCAGAAAGTTATAACGGTAAATCTTAAGGTAAATGATTAGTTAAATAAGAATAAACAAGATAATTTTTATGTTAATTAATAGAATAAGCAAAGCTTAGGTAATAGAATATGTAGAGTTTAATGTGCTTTGCGGATTTTTGAGTAATCTGGAAATTTGATGAATATGATTGAAGTTAGTTATTTGACTTTGAGCGTATTTATTATATGTTAATAATATTTGGAATTTGTAATTAAATTATTAAGCATTAAATATTTTAAATATAAATTAAATATTTTGGTTATAAAAACCAATTGGAGTATATTTCAAATTTATTGTAAAAAATTATAG
This sequence comes from Pinus taeda, assembly GCA_000404065.3. Classification (NCBI taxonomy): domain Eukaryota; kingdom Viridiplantae; phylum Streptophyta; class Pinopsida; order Pinales; family Pinaceae; genus Pinus; species Pinus taeda. The sequence continues at coordinate 118,073 of APFE031120425.1, read as the reverse complement.
ATGATATTGTGCATAAATATTTTCATTATCAAAGATATTAATAACTAGCAATTGCACTAGATGTTAGAAATGTAGTTAGGCAATAACATATAGCACTAATTAATGGTTTTTTTGACAATTATTCAAAGACAGGAAAATATCAAGAAAATTCATGGACCATGCTACAATGAAATCTTACTACAATAGTGCTTCCTTGAGCCTTAGAAATTATGAGGCCTATGTTGAAGTCAAAGACCTTGTCTAATTTTGTGCCAACATGAACGCCTCGTACATAAAAAAATAGATCGTGATTTGCTACCTTAGAAATCAAAGGTTGTGTTGGTACAATTCCTCCATATTTCTTTATGATCACTTCCTCCTATTCAAAACCTTAAACTGTACAAAACAATTTTTTTATAGCTTGAAACATGTGTCTACAAAGCACTATAACAATTTTGTAAATATATTTAGAACTTCTATGTGAATTAAGATTTACCATTGAATAAAAATGGACATACCTCCAATCTCAAAATTGAACCCAAGAATAACATCAACTACACTCATTCTTGAGAAAATTATCTGTGTTTCTCTTTTGAGTGTTGAATCACCCTTGTATAGTTTCATTCATGATCCTTGAAACTATTCAAAAGATCACATTGCTCTTTACAACTAATCTCCTTGGTGTGTGCCATGTTCTTGTTTTAATTGAAGTGATGTTTCTTAACTAAATCTAACCCATGTGTTGAAAATAATGTAGAGATCATTCCACAAAATTTAAACCATTTTATCTTGAAAATCAAGCAAGTGCAGTCCATGAGAACCACAATGAAAATATTGTTTTTTTACATCAAAAGACATCACCTCATCTTGGTTTTGAAATTTTGACTACAAAATTTATTTAACCTACTAATGTAGTTGATTATTAAAAACATTAAAGAGTTATTGTGAATTTTGCATTTTAGACAACAAACATAGGGATAAATTTGACAAAAAAGAGTTGGATGAAGAGAAAACATTCATGTTGAAATTGTACATGGTGAACTTTGTGATCCCATGAGAACTTAGTCATTGGAAAGTCCATATTATTTGATGACACCAATCGACCATGCTACAATGAAATCTTACTGCGATACTGCTTCATTCAGCCTTACAAATCATGAGGCCTATGTTTAAGTTAAATACCTTGTCTCTTTATGCCATCATGAATGCCTTGTAAATAAAGAAATAGATTGTAATTTTCTACCTTTGAAATTAGAGGTTGTTTCGGTACAATTCCTCCATATTTCTTCTTGATCACTTCTTCCTATTATAGACAACCTTAATTAGTACAAAGAAATTTTTTTATAGTTTGAAACATGTTTCGACAAAGAACTATAAGAATTTTGTAAATAAAGTTTCAATTTTTATGTGAATTAATATCAACCCTTGAATAAAGCTACACACATTTCCAATCTGGGAATTGAAACCAAGAATAACATCAACTACACCTCTTCATGATCGTTGAACCTATTCAAAAGATCACATTGTTCTTTACCACTAATCTTCGTGGTGTCTGTCATGTTCTTATTTTTTGAGTAGCTGATATGAAGTTGTTTGTTTTTTTCTTTTTACAGACAGTCAAAAATATATGGAGTGGTTGATTTTATCACTTCAAGAGTAGTAAAAACAAGGATATAGAGAAAATAACTCCAGCACTAAGAAAGATTTTGTAGCAACTGTGTAATTAGTGAACATGTTTTCCTCTTTGGTGTTGGCTACTAGGAATAACTTTCTTGATCTTGTATAGAAGAAAGTAAATTTACATTTATCTTATCCTACATTAACCACAAAATTGCCAACATTCATGACACACTTTCCATCAAATTTATAGAGAAAATTATAATAGAGTATCACACTTTTCTTATCACATCTAAATTCTCCTATATGCAACAATGGTGTCTTTCATCACTTGTAGAGAAGTAGAAACAAGTATATTAAAATTAAACTCCAACAATGAGGAAATTTTATAGCAACTATGGAATTGGCAAACATGTCTTACTCTATGGCGTTGGATATTGCACAAGGCTTTATTGATCTTGTATAGAATGTTGTAAATTTTCATTTAGCTTATACTACATTAACCATAAAATTTCCAACATTCAGGGCACACTTGCGATCATTTTGGTAAACAAAATTACAATATAGTGTCACACATTTCTTATGAGATCTAAATTCTTCGATATGCAACAAGCTATCTTGTGCCTCATAGTTTAAATTTGTGCACGGAGGAGTGTAAGGTTCAATCTAGAATAAGAAGAGGGGAAGCTGGGATTGAGCAATGTATAAAGAATCTTGTTTGGGACTTGATATAGATTCACGCTTGCCATAGCTAGAGTAAATCTTAATAAATAAAAAACTCTCCGTACTTTGACTTTGTTTGACTTCTTTAAATAGCTATCTTAAAAATTAGAATACCAGTTTAATACATTTTACTCAATTACACATTTAACAATATTCATTTATAAAAATAAAAATACAAATTACTATTATAGATAAAAATAGTACAAGGAATCACATTAATTATCATGGCCCTCATTTACCTTCCTCTTATTAATTTTGAAATACTTAATATTTGTAACTTATTCTTCATCACATAGTGTCAATTTTGGAAAACTAGAATCTCCAATCTCAAGTAAGTTTTCATTGTATTTCTGAGTGTCTTAAGAGGAATTGATTTATATTTCAGTAGCTCATATGAATTTTCTCTCTTTTGTTCTTTGTGTAGATAGTAAAAAAATATATGAAGTGATGGTTGTCATCACTTCAAGAGTAGTGAAAACAATATTATTAAGAAAAAACTAGAGCACCGGGGGAGATTCGATAGCAACTATGGAATTTGTGAGCATGTCTTGCTATGTGGTGTTGGCTACTAGGCATGCCTTTCATTAGCTTGTATAGAAAAAAGTAAATTTATATTTATCTTATACTAAATTAACCATGAAATTGCCAGCATTCAGGCCACACTTATGATCACATTTGTAGAGAAAATTATAATAGAATATCACGCTTTTCTTATTAGATCTAAATGCTCCTATATGCAAAAGTTGTGTCTTTCAAGAGAATTAAAAACAAGTCTATTGAGAAAGAAACTCGAGAACTAAGAGAAATTTGGTAGGAACTGTGAAATTGATAAACATGTCTTGCTCTATGGTGTTGGCTATAGGGAGTAACTTTCTTAATCATGTATAGAAAAGTGTAAATTTAAATTTAGCTCATACTACATTAACTATGACATTTGCAACATTCAAGGCACACTTGTCATCGCATTTCTAGAGAAAATTACAACAGAGTATCACACTTTTCTTATCAAATCTAAATGCTCCTATATGCAACAACTATCTTTTGTCTCATATTTTAAATTTGTGCAAGGAGGAGAAGTGTCAAGGTGCAAGCTATAATAAGAGGATGGGAAGCTGAGATTGAGTGGTGTATGAAGAAGCTAGAGTAAATGTTAAAAAAAAAAACACACCATATTTTGACTTTTTAAAATAAATATTTTTAAAACTAGAAAATAAATTTAATGCATTTTACTCAATTACACTTTTAGCAATATTCATTTTCTTAAAATAAAATTACAAATCACTATTTTAAATAAAAATAGTACAAAGAATCACACTAATTACCATGGTCCTCATTTACCTTCCTCTTATTACTTTTTAAACAAATTTTGTTTTGGGAAAAATCTAGGGAGGAGTAAGTGGGTTTTATTTTGTAAGTTTTGTTTGAAATTTAAAAATATAAAATTATAAAAGTTAAAATTATGTACTGAAAAACTTTATTTCAAATTTTAGCATAATATAAAGTAAAAACCATGTATCATGTGACTAATATGAAATGATCATAAGCTAAAACTGATGTAGAATTGATTAGCCATTAATGAATTGAATGTTAGTTGAAAGTATGGAAATCGAAGAAATTGCTTGAGAAGAAAGTATTTATGACTGCTGATTGAACATAAGAAAGATGCATAACATAGGTGAAAATAGTAAAAACACAGTGATACCAAATGGCAAAGTTGAATATGGAGTTTTCCCTGATGGACTACGTCTCCGGGTTCGCTTTCAAGATGGGTGACCACTTTATTAGGATTGAAACAGTAGATGTCGATTATACAGATATTTTACCAAACTAAATGTGTATGCAATCACTTTTGGTCACTATCAACAGAGAGTTCTCTGAACCAGCTTTCCAATGCCTATCATGGTTCACAATTCCAACTTTGGATGCTCCTGTTAGACTGAGAACAAAAGCCAAAACCACTAATCTCCTTCAATTGACAAAACTGCATCTTATAGGCCTGAAGGTACATTTTAACTCCTTCGGGTTAAAAATGGCATGAATTAGCTGCATTCTGGGTTTGAATTGGTTCAATCTAGTTGTGAAAGGACACCTAGGTGAGAGGTTACATGGTCCTCGAAGTAACATAACAAAAAATTTGAATACAAAAACCCAAAAATAACTTTGGTTATAACAAAACCCACTGGCGGTCAAGTTAATCATGTGGAGGATGGAACCTTTACATGTGACTGGCAGTCTAACCATAACCCTCCACCTTGCAAGCTAGTTTCCAGTGGTTGCGTCTACCAGTTTGTGATGTGTCCATGTGACGATGCTTTTTCGTGACAGTTTCGGCTACGATTTATGCTTGTGGTTACGGTGAATTCTGTAGTGAACTCTGAGGTCTGTTCACATTACAATGGTTGTTGCTAGCTATTCTCGCTATGGTGAAGGATGTGGCTACGACAACTGTTCACACAACATACCTTTGATGGTTTATAACGCAATTACGATAAGAGTTGTTCTAATGGTTAACAACTCCTATGCTCTGTTCACATGTCGATGCATACTCCGTTGTGGTCTACTAACCCTCCATAGTTTGGAACAATATTTTATGTATATTGTAATATTTTGACATGTTTTAACATGGGCGAAGAGTTTTTATGAGCAGAGTTTTAGGGTTTTAGACTTAGGCAATGTATTTTTTTAATACATAGTTGTAATGTATTGATATAGGTTTAGGTTTTGTAATGGTTTTTAGGACTTAGGTAATAGGTTTTAGTGTATGTATTAGGGTTTAATACAATGACATAGGTTTAGATGTATTTTTAGGGTTTTAGTACATAGTTTAGGTTTTTTACAACACATTTGTCATAATGTGACATAAAACCACATGCATATCATCAACACAAGTGACATTTGTGATGAAAACCCTTTGTCAACACCCAAAAACTGCGAGTGGATGAAAACACATGTCGATGACCACCCTTGTAAAGTGGATGACAACCAAAATCCTGCGAGGTGAACGATAAACATATGTCGACGACCAAATCCTGCTGGAGCTGATGACAGACACATGTTGACAGCCAAGTACAAAACCATATCAATTGAACTCCATGAAAATCCATAAACATCACCTGATCAACCATAAACAACACTGTTGAAACTGACAACATTTAATGTTGACGACGACACTGTACATTAATGATGAACTGTGCAACTGATTTGATGAGATCCTCCTATATCAATCCTCTCCATTTGAAAGCTTTTGGACCACAAAAGTTTTACAAAACAAATAATCGATGAGGTTAGAACTCCCTCACTTTCCACCTCGACCTGATGATGTACCAATATATTTGATTAGTCACATGCAAGTGATGACCTTGATGATGCTAACCATGGCACATTTTGAGTCAGTGACCTACCCCATCCATATACAGTATGAAAAAGTTGCAACGATGGTCAAACAACCTATTTTGAACATGGAAATTGATTTCTTTGCGCGAAGAACCATGAGTTAGTGATTCATGATCATCTTTGAAAACAGTCTCTACAGGATGTTTTTCAATACCATAAACATGTATTAATAATCTATTTTGAAAAATAATAGAGATAATCAAAGATATTCTTGACATCTATCCATCTACTAAACTTGACATACTTTCCTGCTTCCTGATTACTAAGTGAATTTACTGCCATAAGCCCATCAAACTATAAGGTGAAAATTGTTGCAACTTAGTTTGTCTTTGAAAGTACTGAATTAGCGGTTGATTTGTTTGAATCACTTTTTCCTTATTCATTAAATGATGTTTCTATTGATTAGAAATTTCCTCGAATGCATAAGTTTCCCTTAGGTACTTTGATACTACTTTAGAAAAGGCTTTGATATGAAAACAAATATGTTTCCTATCCACTTGAAAAGAGGTTTCCAAATTGTTGGAAACATGAAATGGTGATACAATATAAGAGAAATTGAACAATGAATTTCCTGAATATTGACCTGTATCCCCTGTATCTGTTAATTTCCAAATATAAACTGAGTTGATTCATACTGACATTAGGAAGAAGAGCTTTAGGCACAAACTGTAATTCAAGTTGTTTTCCCTGCTTATGAGTAAGATGTTTGGTTTTACATATAAATGGAATAGTTTCTATATCATTAATCAAAATATCTTTAAGCTGAGTCTCATAACTTGAACAAACATCATGTCGATTGTTATTTTTTTCCTTTACACACATGATTACAAATCTTTTATTTGAACTTATCAATCGCTTCATCTGATTAGCAATAATTAAATTCAAGTGATTTTTACTTTGATGTTCCCTAATAATAAATTCAACCCCATCTTTCTTAAGGTGATATTTATGCTCTCTCCTGTAAAATACTGCATCATGATCATAAAGATAAGGACTTCCTAAGACAACTCCACATATGTCTATTGGAACCACATCTAATTCCACTTCATCAATGTAATTAGCTGTAATGAAAAATCTTAATCGACACTGTTTGGTGACTTTTATCTAAGTTGATTTATTTAGCCATCCTAATGGGTAAGGTCTTGGATGATTTCATGTTTCCAAACCCAAATTCTTAACTAAATATTCAGAGATTAAATTCACGTGTGATCCATTGTCAAACATTGTGTCTATCTTTGTATGCTTAGAAGTTATCCTTATGTTAAACAATTCAACTCTTTTATCTTCATTTGAAGCATTTATGTTTGATGAAGATGAAATAGTATTTGAACTTGAACTAGTGTCATATGTTTTACCTCTCGTAACCATAGTAGTTATCCTCCTTTCATCACCTGAATCTGAACCCAGATCTTGTTGGACTGGCGGAATTTCCTTCTTTTCATCCTTCTCCTTAAGGAACTTTTTGGGCTTAAGTTCTAGATGAAGTTTGCAACACTTAGATTCATCATGACCGATTCTCTGGCAATGAGAACAAGTAGGTCTTTCCTTTTGAACTATCGCTGATTTCTTTCTCTTAGAATTGTTCTTCCCTACTATTGTCATTGAAATATTTGATTTCCAACTCTTTGGATGACTACGATGAAAACTTGAATGGCCTGCCACTTGATTCTATATGTATGGCCTAAACACACACTTCATCAAAATCATTAGGATTAAACATCAATAATGTATGCTACAAATATGAATGTAAATTGTCAATGTATTTTAACAAAGTTTCACATGTATCCAATGAAATACGAAGCACCAATGCTTTCTTTCTAAACTCCTAAACACTCTGCCCTTTACCTTGCCTCGGATTCTTCCAATCAATAACAGCTTGTTGCATGTATCCTAAAGGATAAGATTGTTTCCTAAGAGCTTTTAAAAGCATAGATCATGAAGGGATGACTTTTCCTTTATGCTTTAGATCTATCTGAGTTTTACTTTCCCACCAGATTAACATTATTCGCCCCATTCTAAGTGTAGCTAATTGAATTTTCATTTTATCTTTAGAGATCTTCTGAATGTGACAATACACTTCTAACTACTTAATCCAGCTATCTAACTTTTCAGGATTCATTTAGCCATCATAAATAGATAACTCAAATTTTACATCAAGTTTCAAAAAAGATGCTTTATTAGGTTTCTCTTCTATTTTAGATTCTACACTAGAAAAATAAGAAGAAGAAGAAGAAGAAGAAGATGATGATGATGATGATGATGGATATTATGGAGGTGAATGTGGTTTGTCCACCTTCCCTTTACCTTTGTCCTTCTTCGATGTCTTTGAAGAAGAGGTTTCATTTCTCACCTTCTTGTCTTTGTAGAGTTCTCCCAACATCTGCTGCATAGTCAAGAATGCTCGCTGAAACTTGTCATCACTCATCTTAGTTTCAGTGTTTTCACTTGTATAAGATCCTGTCATGGTCAACTTATGAATGGCTCGTCACTTTCCAATCTCTAGATCGATCTACTCAAGGATTCCTTCTCCTCGTTGCAACCTTGACCTGGTTAACATTCAATGACAAATTCTAAAAACAAAACCTTCTCTGATACAAAATTATATGATCTGAAATAGTCATAAGTTAAAACTGATGTAGAATTGATTAGCCGTTAATGAATTGAATGTTAGCTAAAAGTGCGGAAATCTAGGAAGCTGACTAAACATAAGAAAGATGTATAATAGAAGTTAAAATAGTAAACTCATAGGGATACCAAACAACAAATTTGATTACGGAGTTCGTCCTTGATGGACTACGTCTCCGGGTCTGCTTTCAAGGTGGACAACCACTTTATTAGGATTGAAACAGTAGAGGTAAATTACACAGAGATTTGACCAAATTGAATGTGAACACAGGCACTTCTGGTCACTTTCTAGTTATTGTCAACAGATAGCTCTTTGAACCAACTTTACAACACCTATCACGGTTCCCAATTCCGACTTCAGATGCTCCCATTACACTAAAAACAACACTCCCTATGACCTCTAGAATCTGCATACAAAAACCAAAACCACTAATCTCCTTCAAAGGACAAAACTGCGTGTTATAGGCCTGTAGGTATATTTTAACTCCTTTGGGCTAAACATGGCATGAATTAGCTACATTCTGGGTTTGAATTGTTTCGGTCTAGTACTGAAAGGACACCTAGGTGAGAGGTTACATGGTCCTCGAATTAACATAACCAAAATTTTTCATACAAAAACCAAAAAATAACTTTGGTTATAAAAAAACCCATTGGCGGTCAAGTTAACCACATGGAGGAGGGAACCATTACATGTGACTCGAGGTCCAACCATAACTCGTCACCTTGCAGGTCAATTTCCGGTAGTTCGAGCTACCGATCTGCAATGTGTCCATGTCACAGCACTTATTCGTTAGGACTTCAGCTATAGTTTAGGCTTGTGGTTATGGTGAATTCTGCGGTGAACTGCGAGCTCTGTTCACATGACCACAGTTGGTGCTGGTTTTTCCTGCTGCTGTCAAGGCTGTGGCTTCCACAACTATTCACACAATATACCTCCGACTATTTATAACGTGATTACGGTAAGAGCTATTCCGATGGTTAACAACTCTTATGCTCTATTCACATGCCAATGCATACTCCGCTTCGGTCTACTAACCCTTTGCGGTTTGGACCAATAGTTTATGTATATTTTAATGTTTTGACATGTTTTAACATGGGCTAAAAGTTGTTATGAGAATAGGTTCAGGGTTTCAGACTTAGGCAATGTATTTTTAATACATTTTTAAAACTGATGTAGAATTGATTAGCCATTAATGAAATGAATGTTAGCTGAAAGTGCAGAAATCGATGAAACTGCTTGAGAAGAAAGTCTTTATGGTAGCTTATTAAACATAAGAATGATGCATAACAGAAGTGAAAATAGTAAGAACATAATGATATCAGACAACAAAGTTGATTATAGAGTTCGTCTTTGATGGACTCTATCTTCGGGTCTGCTTTAAATATGGGAAACCACTTTATTAGGATTAAAATAGTAGAGGTCGATTACATATATATTTGACTAAACAGAATGTGCATGTAGCCACTTTTTGTCACTTTCAATAGATAGCTCTCTGAACAAGCTTTCCAATGTCGTTCACAGTTTCCAATTCCAACTTGAGATGCTCTTGTTATACACTGAAAAAAAAAACTACCTGTGACCTCTAGAATCTGCATACGAAAACCAAAACCTCTAATCCCCTTCAATCGCAAGCACTGCCACTTATAGGCCTGTAGGTACATTTTAACTCCTTTAGGCTAAACATGCCATGAATTAGTTGCATTCTGGGTTTGAATTGGTTCGGTCTAGTTGTGAAAGGACACCTAGGTGAGAGGTTACATGGCCTCGAATTAACGTAACCAAAATTTTTAATACAAAAAACCAAAAATAACTTTGGTTATAAAAAAACCCTTTGGCGATCAGACTAACCACGTAGAGGATGAAAGCATTACATGTGGCTGGTGGTCTAACCATAACCTGCCACCTTGCAGGTTATTTGCAGGTTGTTCCAGCTACCGTTTTACGACATGTCCATTTGACAGCACTTATTCGTGACGGTTTCAGCTATGGTTTAAACTTGTGGTTACGGTGAATTCTGCGGTGAACTTCGAGCTTTGTTCACATGACCACAGCTGGTGCTGCTTGTTCCCACTACTGTCAAGGTTGTGGCTTCCACAACTATTCACACAACATACCTCTGATAGTTTATACCGTGGTTATGGTAAGAGCTATTCAGATGGTTAACAACTCCTATGCTCTATTCACATGCTGATGCATACTCTACTACAGTCTGCTAACCCTTTATGGTTTAGACCAATAGTTTATGTATACTGTAATGTTTTGACATGTTTTAACATGGGCCAAGAGTTTTTATAATCATAGGTTTAGGGTTTTAGACTTAGGTAATCTATTTTTAATACATTTTTAAAACTGATGTAGAATTGATTAGCCATTAATGAATAGATTATTACTTGAAAGTGTAGAAATCGAGGAAACAAATTGAGAAGAAATTCTTTACGACAACTGACTAAACATAAGAAAGATGCATAACACAAGAGAAAATAGTAAAAACACAGTGATACCAGATAGAAAAGTTGATTACGGAGTTCGTCCCTGATGGACTACCTCTCTAGGTCTGCTTTCAAGATGGGTATCCTCTTTATTCGGATTGAAATAGTAGAGGTCAATTACACGGATATTTTACCTAACTAAATGTGCACACAGGCACCTCTAGTCACTGTCAACAGATAGCTCTCTGAACCAGCTTTCAATGCCTATCACGATTCCCAATTCCGACTTTGGATGCTCTTGATACACTGAAAACCAAACTGCCTATGACCTCCAAAATCTACATACAAAAACCAAAACCACTAATCTCCTTCAATGGACAAAACTGCCTCTTATAGGCCTACAGGTACATTTTAACTCCTTTGGGCTAAACATGGCATGAATTCGCCACATTTTGGGTTTGAATTGGTTTAGTCTAATTGTGAAAGGACACATAGGTGAGAGATTACATGATCCTCGAAATAACATAACCAAAATGTTTAATACAAAAACCCAAAAATAAATTTGGTTATAGCAAAACCAATACATGTGACTGGCAGTCTAACCATAACCTACCACCTTGTAGGTTAGTTGTCAGTAGTTTCAGCTACTGGTCCGTGACGTGTCCATGTGACTACGCTTATTCGCTACAGTTTCGACTATAGTTTAGGCTTGTGGTTACGGTGAATTTTGTAGTGAACTCCAAGCTCTGTTTACATGACCAAAGTTAGTTCTCACTGATCCTGTTGTGGTCAAGGCTGCAGCTTCCACAACCATTCACACAACATACATCCGACGGTTTATAACGCAACTACGGTAACAATTGTTCTGATGGTTAGCATATCCTATGCTCTATTCACATGTCGATGCATACTCCACTGTGGTCTGCTAACCCTCTGTGGTTTAGAACAACAATTTATTAATATTGTAATGTTTTGACATGTTTTAACATGGACTGAGAGTTGTTATGAGCATAAGTTTAGGGTTTTAGACTTAGGCAATGTATTTTTTAATAAATAATTGTAATGTATTGATATAGGTTTAGGTTTTGTAATGGTGTTTATGACTTAGGTAATATATTTTGTTGTATGGATTAGGGTTTAATACAATGAGTTAGGTTTAGGTGTATTTTTAGGGTTTTAATACATAATTTAGTTTTTTTACAACATTTTATCACAATGTGACATAAAACCACATGCATATAGTTGACACAAGCAACATTTGCGACAACAACCCTTTCTCGACAACCAAAACCCATGAGTGGATGACAACGCATGTCGATGACCAATCCTGCAAAGTGGATGACAACCCAAATCCTATGAGGTGAACGACAAACATATGTCAACAACCAAATCCAAGTGGAACTGACAACAACAACATGTCGACAGCTAGGTAAAAAACCATATCAATTGAACACCATGAAAAACCATAAATATCACCTGTTCAACCATAAATAACACTATCGAAATTGATGAGACTAAATGCTGACGACAACACTGTACACTGATGATGAACTATGCAACTGATCTGATGAGATCCTCCTAGATCATTGACTTAGAAATTATTTCCTTTAAAAAGTAAAGAATTTTTAATCTTTTAGATTTGTCACAATACTGTTCATATAACTACCCATTAAATGAGTTTGGGTGAAAATTGAACTCACTAAGACCTATTTGTATTAATATACTCCACCAATCTTGGATTTTGTAGGTGTTCATTAACTGGATCAATGGGTACAACCATGGTTTCCTATACACACAGTGCAGTGAGAACACAAAAAAGAAAACAAAAAAAGGTTCTCTAATTAAAACAATATAAGGGTTTACACCATGAAAAAAAAGAGCTTTAAAAATGATAAATAAACATTAGGATGAGGAATTATGATAGTTATCCAAAACTTTAAGGTGATAAACTCTTATCCTAAAAATCATAAGTATGCAAATTTTTACATTCAAATTTATCATTTCAGTGTTTGTACAACTCATAATGACAAATCAAACCCATCTTTTCAAAATTTTAGGAAAATCATAATGATAATTCTTCATAATGGTTGGATCTCACTGAAAAAATGACAAACAATAGCATTACTATTTGTCCATATGCAGGAAATCATGATCACATCATGATGTATTGCTACAAAAAGCGGTTAATGAAATATATGGATGTTGTCGAAGACATTGTCTCAATCCACAACTACACAATTTGGATTTGAAGGGACTCCATATTATAATTAATATGAGCTAGATTTCAATTTTTCCCATTTTTCATTTTCTATGGGATTCTTAACATGTGGCGATGGTCGTGATGTCTTTGATTCTCCTCCTCCTCCTTATTCTATTGCATTCTGTAATAATGTTTAAAGAGAATGTTGAAATAGTGGTCACACTTCATAGAAGCAAAGTTTATTTGTATCCATGACTTCATGTGCAGGGGGCAGTTAGGGGTTTGAGCCCCGATAAAGATTACGAGACTCACTTTCATCTTTGAAGGAACTTGGGATCAAGCTTGAGCACTAAAGCATGGGATGCATGATGGCTACAGTCGGATATGTGAGGGAAAGGAAAATATTTAGGAATCTATGTATGCTTGTAGCTTCAGAGGTTATTAAATCAAATTCTCCTTGGGCACTCTTACACAGGATCTATTGCTAATCATGGACATGGCTAGTGATTTTGTGTGTGTGTTGTGCATGACAAATTACACTTGCAACAATTCCCCCTATACAATGCCTCTAATGGGGTTTTCCATCTGAATCTTTAGAAGCTAAAGAAGGGTTGAGTCGAATGGCTCGTTGAATAACTTTAACAACTAAAAGGCATGAATTCCTTACCGGAAAGTTACCTGTAATATGTCCATGGGTTATAGTAAAGATTAAAAAGTCAAATAATTCCACAAATCAAGATTCAGTTGACATTTAAAGTAGTGGGATCTAAGGTTAGAAGGAATTTCAATCATCCAACATTAGTTTTAACAGTGTAGAGGAGTGCAAAGAGGCAGCTAAGGGAGTTCTTCCCAAAGGGAATGCCTTACAACATAATTAAACATGTAATTTTATTGAATGAAATTGAAATTCCAAATGTAGGAAAGATAGTATTGCAAGTGTAAAACTTGAATTTGAAAGGAACAAGCTTACATTTAACAATATTACACTTGATACAACTATTCTATAAATTCCACAAACTGGCTAGTTACGACATCTCTCTAGAGACTTCAACCCAGGTAGGTGGGGAAATAATTTGTTCACCTAACAATTTGATCTAATATCCTTTGAAAACAATTAAATGATCCTTATCACCCATCACATGTCATATATTATCCTATGTTTTTTCTTTAAACCTATCTTGAAAGTAAGAAAGGCAATGATATGTGACATATTGTAACACCCCCAGGATAAAATTCCACATAATAATGTTAATAAAGGAAAAATAATACCCAGGGTCATGGAACACTTATTCAAATATGAATGTTTGGAAAAAAATCCTAGTGTGGGTGTTCACTTGGTTTATTATGGCTAAGGAAATTGGCAAAGGAAATGGAAAAGGCATTGAAAGGGAAAAGAGGCATTAATTGGCATTTTATTTATGAAAATAATGGAAATTAGAAGAAAAGGAAGGTGAAAGGTCACAAGTTTCATGTGAGGAGGAAAATGAAGAAAATATAGGCCTCATTGATAAAAATTATTTTGAGGATCAATTCAAAAACGTTTTTTAGTTTAACCTTTTGTTAGTTCAGTTTTGGAGTTCTCTCTTTATTCTGTCTACTCTCTCATACTCTCATACACTTAATGTATTCTTGGAGAACTCTAGGATAAGAGGAAGGAAGGTATAGGAAAGATAAGAAACCAAAGGGAAGCAATGATAAAGCAAGGAAGAATGGGATCTAGAAACTATAATGTGATTACTGGTAGGTATCAATTTGCATGTATGATTTCCTTGCTAGTTTTGGGATGCATGGTACACACATGTGTGTATTTGGTTCTCTTGCTATAATTGGCATGGGCTTTTCCAGGTGTGATAAGGGTTTTCAACCTTGCCTTTCAATTTTTGGATAGCCATGGTATGATGGGTTTCTCTTATTCGGTTGAGCTGGATCACTAGATGGTTTTGAAACAAAGTGAGTTGGTGTCAAGGAAGAAACTAGTAAAGGTGGGATTGGAGTAAAGCTTGATTGTGTATACCATTATTGGGCCTAGGAATACTTGACCAGTAAATGGCAGGATATAGGCTAAATCCTAAAGGGTGGAGATGGAAAAATTACTCATAATTTAGGTGGAGAGATCCAAAGGTATCCGTGCTCGTATAGGCCTAGTGATTCATGGACCGTTATATGGTGGGATTGCAGTAAAGCCTAGTTGTAAAGATGAGGGCTTGGGACTAGGAATCCCTTGTGGATTGTTGTACATCCTAAGCAATCCCTAGTTGTTTTGTTTAAAGTCCCATATTAAAGATTGGAATATGGCACATGGATGGTTTCCTCAATGAAAGATTTGGTTTAGCCCAATGTATGGTTGGGTGGTACGACGAAGTGCCTTTCTTGGTTAGGTTTTGCATATGTTAATAAGAGTTATTTTTCTCTTGTGTTTTATTTGTAATTTAATTTTTATTATGTGGCTTTAATGGTTGTTCTATAATTGTTATTCTGATGGTTATATGTTGGTTATAAGCATGGTTGATGACAAACTTTGGTTATGGCTCTCATCATCTTTCAGTTAGTAAATGAATTTTAATGAATATATGACCTGATAGATGATCATGAAGCTATTGAGAGAGGCCATCAAATATTCTGGATGAATCTCAGATAAGTATGAGGCCTTGATGTTCATATTCGTTGTTATGACTTATAGATTACATGTTCATGATGTGTTTGATGGAATGCATGTCATGGGTGTTAACCATCAAGTCAAGACCTTGTTCAATCTTTTTATGTTGGTATCCTTCTTTCATTGTTATTTATCATTTATGGAAGTTTAATGAAGCTCATGGAAGAGGCTTGATTCCTAGCCCTAAGAAGGTGGTTCAGGATCCAGGGTCACTGACACATAACTACTTGTAAAAGGCCACAGACACATGAATGTATTATTGTGGGAGTGGGTGGAGGTTCTCATTCACATGGAGGGCTTGTCATGACTATGACTAAGGGTATTGTTCAGTCAAAAAGTAGGTTAAATTAGGGTTTGGCACCCAGAGTGGTTGGTTAGCTATTGGGGTTCCTATAGCTTCTTAGGAAGGTAAGTTTGTTTTTGTTTGTTGATTCCATATCCTTATATGTAGATGGGGAGGTTAAATCATATGATAGTAACTCTTTGTCACATGTTTACCATGGTGGACTAGTTAGCTTGGGTAAATGTGGGAGGAGGGTGTTACAGAGTAGTATCAAAGCATGGTTCACCTGTAGGAATATATGTGAGGAATATGGTTTTCATGCATGCATGTAGGTTGTATTTATGCTTTATGTGTATGCATGGTGATGGTCATTATTGTAGTTATTTTGTCATGTATAGGTTGAATGTGTTGTTGTTGGGAAGTGGTTGTCATGAGTGCATGCTAGATATGAATTTTTTCTACATGTGAGTGTCAACATGTCATTATGCATGCATTGTCATTGTTATGGCATATTCATGCATGATAACTATATGCATATTCAGGCAATGTATGTATACTACTAGTATTATGTTTATACATGTATTTATCTATTCTGATTAATCTTGCAGACGTGATATCCTCCTCTGAACTACACTGAGGTATGTTGATTATGTTTGAATTTTAGTTTAGATGACATGGCATAGTTGTAGGAAAAGATGACTACCAAGATAGGATACTACTGTTCATAGGATTCTCCCTATAGAGACACTCTGATAAGTTTGAAGTCAGATATAAGAAGTTCCATGGAAGATAATTTCTAGATCATTCGATCACAAGAGAGACTTGCTAGGGCACAAGAGAAACAAGAAGAATTTAATGTAGTTATCCTTCATAGCTTGTTAGACTTGCAGAGACAACGACCAGTTAGAATTAGTCATGGACATGAGGATAGGACTAATGGAGAATATGGTAGTAGGTCAAATGATGGACACATGATAGATAGATATGACACGATCAAAGATGGTAGGTTCTTGGACACACTGGATAGGAGAGGTCATGGATACATGTTCTATTCTAGTACTGGTTCCGACAGGTACCATGGTCATCACTGTTATCATCCTTACGAGAGGAATGGTAAGGGATATTTTCTAGATGAGTTCAAGAAAGAAAATCCACCTACCTCTGATGGATATTTGAAGAAACCGAAAGATGTAGATGCATCGTTACATGAGATGAAGAGTTTCTTTGAGTTGCATGATTACATAGAGAATATGAAGGCCAAAATAGCTAACTTCAGCCTCAAAAGGAAAGCATACATATGGTGGGAATATGTAAAGAGGGTTAGAGATATCAGGATATAAAAGTTGAATTGGCATGAATTCAAGAGACTTTTTAGGAAGAAATAATTTTCATAAAGGTACAATCAAAGTAAATCCAAGGAATTCTATGATCTAATGATGGGATCGATGATGAATGAGGAGTATGTGACTAAGTTCCCGGAGTTAGTGATGTATGTACCTTATCTTAAGGATAAGAAATCAAAATTTCATGCATTTGTCAATGGATTGTCATTATCATTTAAAGATCATATTGAGTATGATGAGCCCCAGTCACTTAAAGAATTCATCGGGAAGTTTAAGCATTGTTATGAGAAATAAAAGCATAAGACAAAATCTCAATAAGGTTGGAAATTGAAATACAAAGCTAAATGTAAATGGTAGCCAAAAATAACAATATCCCAATATGCAAGTGATAAAGAAAATTTTTCACCCTCCAAGAAGTTTAATGGACCTCAAACTGGAGGGCAGCAGAATAAAGGTGACTGTAAGGGAGAGTTGTAGTGTTGGAATTGTGGTAAGGAGCATCTCAAGAGAGATTGTCTATATAATCAGGGTGGTAGGTGATGAAAACTTCACTAAACTGAGAGGGGAGGTGAATCAATTTATTCCATTCATAGACATTAAAACTATTTTCATTAATCTCATTAACTAAAACATTACATGAGAAACTTAACAAATAATCACTAACAAATTGAATATGTGAACAACAAGTAATAATCAAACCAAAACATCACATCGACACATAATAACAACACATATTGACACCATATATAAGTGGAAACCCATAAAGTGAGAAATCCATGATTTTATCATTGTTGTGATTCAAAGGCAAGATCCTACTCCTTATTACATCTGATTTTTTTGTAGGCTCCAAGCTACAGGAGATTGTTGCCTCAATTTATCTCCAATATACAACATGGAAGGGAGCTCCAAATCCCACATGTTTTCTATAGGCTACAACCCACAAGAGGCTCCTGCCTCAACCAGTTCCAACTAGATATTAATCAAGCCACAACTTGGAAGGAGACTACAATCCCCTGATACAAACAAGAAAAAAAATGCGTTGGTTTACCTGGTCATAAATTATGCATATCTCCATCTTCATTTTTTACTATTATTCCCTTCAAATATGCTTCACATAAGCTTCATATATTCGTGGTATCTAATGCATAACACCTCAATGAATGCTCACACACTCCAACTATCTAACCATACAGCCTTCAAACCTCACACATTTTTTTAAGAAAACATTGATGGTTGTTGGTATTCCAAACATGAATATGAAGAGAAAGTACTTATCTCTTAGCATTCCATTCATTTGTTTCTCACATTTTGATATTTTGAATATTAAAATAAATAAATTATTCACCAAATATTATTTTCAGCCACCTGTAATGATTGGATCAAAAAGGATAGGATCCATAGCCTTTGCAATATATATTAGTAACATATCAACAACTACAACACATCACAACATTTGAAGCATGATAACATTCTTCATGCATTTTCTTTTCTCTTTTCCTTACACTAGTTCTTTGCCTTCCATATTTACCTTTTCCTTTGCCTTGCATCACAACATCTGATCTTAATTGTCATATGCATATATAAACATGAACAATCCAACATCACTAGTTAATGAACATCTCAAAGAATCACAATCATATCATGACATGAGAAGCATCAAGATATGCAACATAACATAAGAATAATAGTTGTAACAACCATAATAATATTAGTTGGAACAACCATGCCTCTCAGTTGTTCCTTCTCACATATTGTGACCACATTTCTTTATTGCTATTTCGTTATGCTCCTCTATAGTTCTATGATGTTTCTCCTTTCCCTTTATAGTTCTTTATTGTTGCTTCTTGCTACTCCTTTACAATTCCTTGATACTGCTCCTTTTCCTTTGTTGTTCTCATTGTTCCTTTGCCTTTGCAACTCTTTTACCTTCTTTGACTTGTTGTTTCTTATGTTCCATCAATGAAAACAATACCAACAATATCTCCCTTTGGCATTGATGGAAACATAGTGATATTCTTCCTTCTTGTCCTCCATTCCTCTCCTTATCTACCCCTTTGACATCAATGGAAAAGGCATAGAATGAATATTTGCAAGAAAATCACAAGCTCCAATGTTTTCTATTGTCAAAATTATGATTATGAAATTGATGTTCTTTCTGCATGAAATTATAATAAAGCCAACAAACACCATACATGTAGATTATATCTGATAGAAAAAGTATTTTCATGTATTTTCCCTGCAATGTCCTCCATCTCCCATCAAAATATCATAACCATGTTGCATTTATGCAAGACCCCAGTCATATTGTCCAAAAGAGAGAAGTAATCCCTCTCTAGACAATTCATTGCACCATTTTATTTCTACACTCTTAATGTAACAAACAGAAAAACTTCTATCATAGTGCATGCAACCAAACAATGTTGAAAATGTAATATTGTTGGAAAATTACTTGAATTTTAGACTTGAAACTTTCGTAATTATTTCTTCTAGAATCTTGTTCGATTCCCAAACTCGCTATCTCATCTACTATTTTTCTCTTATCATGACAAAATATTCGTTACCAGGAAGGTTTCAAACATCCCCATTGGCTGAATGATAGCTGATAAGTAATTTCTCGTAGCCTCCGCATCTATAATGATGACATGTTGGGGGTTCCAAAGAGTAAGAATGCCTCCCACTTTGTTTTCTGCTTTAACTTCTAGAAACTCAAATTTACTGAGTCATTTGTTGTGGATTTGTTTTATTTTTTGGATGGAGCATTTTGTTTCTTGAATGAAGATTATGCCCAACATTGCTAGTTTCATTTTGTTACTTAGCATTCTTTGTTTTCTTTTACTACCTAGACCTCTGATATTCCATGATATGAACTTCATAATTAAAGATTTGTAAAGGAGTAACTGGTTCGATCTTTCATCTTACCTGAATCTATCATTAGCTTCCACACTCCATCAGGAGCTCATTTTGCCTTTTCCTACCTCTCTTCTTTCCTGGATTCCTAGTGGCTAATCCTAGATTTAATTTCATTGTTTTCACCCCTCTGTGCTCCTGTTTGTGGGTGTTTTTATCTTTCTCCAGTGCTTGTTCCTGAGTTTTCCATAAAAACAACTATTGTATTCTGTTGCATTCTTCTTGAGGCAGAGAATCTATTCCTCCTTTGGTTCCTTGCATCAGGAATCCTTCCAGATCCAGGTTTTCCTTGTAAAGGATTTCTTGTAGTTCATGTTCTTCCAGATCTGTTTCACTTTGGGTCATTTCCTGGTCCATTTCCATTTTTTGTTTCACTTCTCATGGCTTCTTTTTTAGAGTCAATGTCCAGAGACTAATTTATATCCTCTTTCTTCTCTGTTTCTTTAGCCTCTTCCTCCTGATCTTGATTTTCTCTTGTGATTTCTTCAGGCTCTTCTAGCACTTTAAACTTATTCTGACTATGCTTTTGCCCCTCAATGTGTTGTTGTTTTGATCCCTTTTTTCCTCCCCTTCTTCTACTAGCCACTTTCTGAAGACTTCTTGTGCCTTTCATTGTATTAAGATTTTCTTTGTCGTCTTCTTTGCTGAGAGGGCAGTCTCTTAATAAATGCCCATGCTTGTGGCATCTTCGGCATCTGAAGGGTATATGTTCATAGTCTACTGCCTACACCCACTCCTCATCCAAAACTTCTAGGATAACTTCATCCGAAAGTGCTCCTGATAGATCCATTTCCACACAGATACTAGCAAAGGAGGTATATTTTCCCCTTCTTGTGGCTTCAGAAACTTTGACAAAGCATCCTAGTTTATTGCCAATGGCAGCCAATGATTTAGTTTACCAATAATCAAGAGGTAGAGAGTAAAGCCTTACCCATACAGGAACCGAAGAGAAAGTCTCCCTTTCTGGGACAAAGTTCATTCTCCAAGGTCTCATATAGAGACCAGCTGCAGCAAAAAAATAGGGTCCTCCTTCGAATATTCTGTCTTTATCTTCGATGTTGGAGAACACTACTATGAAGAATCCTTTTGACCCAAGATGTAGGTCAATGCTTCATTTGGGCTTTCAATGATACTTGATCCACGTCTGTAAAGCCTTTTCAGTGGGCCATAGTCCCATGAATTTACAGATAATGGCATAGGTTCCCATATGTTCCCTATGCTCCTCCAGAGCAGGATCATTTAATATTACTCGAGGAGTGATTTCTGCTTTTGGTTTGCAAGGTCCTTTTAGTTTTTTGTCTCTTGAACCCTGACTTTTGTCTTCTTCCTCTTTGTCCTTTGTGCTACTGTTTTCTATTGTTCTGGTCCCATCTGTTTCCTTTTCATTTTCCCTGTTTCTATAGTTCATATTGCTTTTACTGTTTCTAGTTGGTGATTTACCTCCGTTGGCCACTGCATCTTTGTAGGAGGGAGTCGAGCTCCCTCCCCTGCCTCTCTCCATTAGAATTGAACTTTGCTCGCTGTGGTAACCCTAGCCGTTGTGTTTCTCTCGTGTGGTAATCAATCCGTAACTTGGCAATACTCTAGTATTATTTATTATTGTCAATAGACAGCTTGCTCAGGGATTGATTCTCACCATAGCCAGGGTTAGCATGGCCATTAGGGGGGAGTCACTATCAGATCTAAAAGCATATCAATGTTAAAACTATCATAGCTCGAACCAGACTTGAACCCACCACTGCTACTAATTTCATCAGAATGAATGTGTTGAAACTCGATAAGAATATTGTTAGAATTCCGCACTTTATCATAACTAACATCAATGCCCCATTCGATTTTGGTGAGCTTGGAAACATCTGACCTCGCATTAGAGAAATTCCTGTCATTTAACATAACAAAGGACAATAGAAGCTCATCATGGCTATCAGTTGGCTTGACATTTTCTTCAAGGTTGCAGCTCTGGACATCACTGTGAGCTTTCTCAGAAACTATAGTGGGTTTCTTTTCATCACAATTCTTAGACTGGTCGATGTGATAAATATTCCAATGAAGGGTGGCCTGCCTATTCTTCTGGCTGTCCACCAACTTCTTGGCCTCATTAAATAGAATTTTGCTACCTTGAGTAGAAGGGCACATAGCTTGTTGCAGAAGACCAAGATAACTTGCCTTACTAGCTAAATTCTCATTCTCCAATGCATTAAAACAACCCAATGAACCCCCCAAAGCAAACAAATTGCACTGGTCTAAATTAGTTCCCAACCTCAAATCCTAAAACTTGTCCCATTTCTGTGTTATTTTCGTACAATCAAAGACCCCAACAGAGCTTAACCCGGGAATATTTGATTCTTCCCTATCGGATTTGATTCATGGACTAGTTCTCCGCAATCGACTAAATAAATTTGAGCTCACATTAATGTTTCTCAAGTGGCCAAACCAGAGGCCCCTGGCCTAAGCTTGGACTCGTGCACTAGCCTCGATTCAACTTCCAAGCGTGCACTCTCCCACTATGCCATATGGCTCAAATTCGGCGACCATTGGACGATTGAGCACTGGGTGCAATAATTGATTCAGACTTGGGCTTGTGTGTCATGGGGTCGATTCCCATTTGCAGCGAGCGCTTTTTCAGGTGAATATTCCAGTAGCTCTTGATCCCACTCCTTTCTAACGGACAAAGATTTGTTTTCGAATTTGAAGACACGAATCGAACAACAAGATTGTGGAACCGTTGAAGGAAGGAATCAATGTGAGGGATCAAGGCCAAAACCAATTTCTTGTACGTTGATATGTGCCAAGGTGTTGTGTCGGCCATCTACGGTCAAACAACACGACTCAACACTCTTTCCACGACAAAAAAATCACGAAAACAAAAGATTCTAATTAAAAGATGAAAGCAAAAAATTATAATTGATTGCAATAAACAATATTTACACACCGAAGTTCATAGAGAAAATGCCCTCGGCATAAATATATTGAAGATCTTCATAAGAAGGATCTTCAAAAATAAATTTAATCTCACTACTTTTAAAAGGAGGGTCGAGAAATGGGTATAATCTTCGACCCGTGTATATTCTAATTACACATATATAAATTAAAGTGAGTACTCGAAGCGCGTGTCTAATTTTTGAACCCGTGTAACAAGTTTTATATTATAATTACACATAAATATAAATAATTTTTTTTGGTGTGAAAATAGGAAGTATGAAAGCGGATGTCAACAGCCCGATCCTCCAAAGAGGGATGTGTTCAGAAAAGCATGTTTAATCTCACAAATTTTAAAAGGGAAGGTGGAGAAATTAAGCGCATTAGTGTAAGGAGAGAATTAGTAAATTCAATAAGGAATGTGTTATGATACATGTTTTTTTTAAGGCCATATATGGTATTTAAAATAATAATATATAAATAATTTTTAAATTTATAGATGATATTTTATGATTAATATCTTTGGATGTCTTATTAAGTTTGGATAATTATTAGAACACTAGTAAGTCACATTGCTCTAAGCATTTTTAAGTTTTAAATTTATAGATGATATTTTTATGATTAATATCTTTAATTTAAAAGATTGAAATAGAATATTTTATTTGAAGTTTGGATGATTATTAGAATATTGGTAAGCTACATGGTTCAAAGAATTTTTAGCTAACTTATACTAAAATTTTTAGAGGGGAAGTGACACAAATTTAAGCATTGCAGGTCTAGAGAAGGGGTACACCACCCTGGGTTGTGTAGATTGTAAGTTGAAGGTTGCTAGAGTCTAGTGCCTTGGCTTGTGACCTTGTTGGTGCTATCTATGGACCTTAGTTCGCTTAAGATATGCTTTTTACCTAGTAAAGTCGTAGCCTTATCATGGGGATGTCCCAACGATGAAAATGTTAGAGTAATGTAGTGTATGGCTAGGTGGAACATCTAAGATCTGTAGTTAGTTTGTTTCATTTAAAATATTAGTGTTCCATATTATGGATATTATGTGTATGTTGTGTATATTTCCCATATTTACAAATTATTTATTATTTATATGTTTGAGGATTAGGTGTCCAACATTCCCCCCCTTAATCTGAAGGGTTATGTATGAGTCCAAGAAGAGAGTTGTAATACAAAATGTGCAAAAAAATGCATGGCAACACTAGGCTGAGTTTGCTCTCTGAAATGTTGGTATAAAGGGTGGTGGTTTAAGGATGACCACCAACACTGGAATGTTTAGTGCAATTCCCATAACTCTTCCAAAACTGGCAAGAAGCTGAAGTCTTCTGCTAGAGGAAGTGCTCCTGTTGTTTTGAAGAGGGAAACCTTCAACCATGAAATGGAGGTCTCACCCCGCATAAAAGGGAGAACTTCAACCTAAAAAGGGAAGTCTCAATTTGTGATGGTTTAAGGATGGCCAACAACTCTGGAATGCTTAATACAATTCCTGGAACTCTTTCGAAACTGGCAAGAAGTTGGAGTCTTCTGCTAGAGGAAGTGTCCCCAATTTTGTTCCTAGAATTCTTCCGAAACTGGCAAGAAGCTGAAATCTTTTGCTAGAGGAAGTGTCTCAGATTCTTTGAAGAGGCATTACCAAATGAAGGCATGCTTAGGGACATCTTTGTTTCTGGCTACAACTCTGAAACTAGTGTGTCAGGTTGTGGCTCTGGCTCACTTAATGTGACTTTGAAGCTTGTAGATGACCATCATTTCCCCCCTGTCAGATACAAGGTGAGATGATGGAGAAAACTCAACTGCAAGACTGTTCAATACTTTGGAACAAGTTCTGACATGTGATTGGAATATCTTCTTGGTTGTTGATGCCCATTACCAGAAAGCGATCCATCCAAGATAAAGCTTTGTTCTTGCAGGACATTTGTTTCTGAAGCATATGTGTGAAGAATGGGTGGTTTTATGATAGTGCTTACATGGATGAAGATCAAAACAATGATCTTTCATATGGCCAACTCAATCACAGTGTTGGCATTTCACAATATGTTGTTGTAGTTGTTGCTGTGGAAGAGGGGCAGAATACGAAACAACTTGAGGTGAACTGTAATGAATGAATCCAGCACTCTGAAACTAAATGGGCTTTGAGTAGTTTGGAATATGAAAGGACAAGTCCTTCTCATATCCGAGACCAGTTCTGTGTTTGTTGTGGACAAGCTCTTCCCAAAGTCTGATGATGGGCTTGGGAAGTGCAAGCTGAAATTCTGCATCTACATGTAGCCTTGCTGCCTTATGGGAGTTTGCTTCAATCTTTTGAACAGAAACAGGTTCAGAATGACTCCTCTGTTTTAATTCTTCTTGCTGTAGCTGAGATTCGAGCTACAAAAAATCAATTTTCTCTTGTACATCTTGTAAACAGACCTGAATGTCTGCGAGAGAAACTTTGCTGACTTTTAATGTATCATGAGTAGTAGACAATATCAAAGTTTTGATGAACTCTAATACTTCATTGATTTTGGCCATTTTCTCCAATGTTAAACTTACACTTTAAACCAACTATGAACCAATGTCACTACAAGGTATTCTCAAAGTTTGCTCTCCCAGAAAACTACAACAATCAAGTGATATTATTCCTTGAGGAATGAACCAAAAGCAAGATTTTAACTCCATAATTATTCTCCAAATCCACACACAACGATGGTTGGTTGCATTCATATACAAGGAAAGTATATTGTGCATTCCCAAACAATGAGACTTAAATGCTACAACAAATAAAATACTTGTTTCTCCATTATGAATACTCAAAAATATATATTAGTAAGGATGCAAGCTTTACACAATCATCTATTCAAGAAATACAGTGCGCAAATTGAAAAGGAACTTGACCCAGCAACTTGTATAACAAATTCAACTTCAGAGAGTCTGCTACAACCCTAGATGTGCCTGCTATGCCAAGGGAATGATAGTAAACTTCATAAAATTGTCCATTGTTAAGTCTGCACCAGAACTTGGTAAATTTCATCCCACTGATTTGAAGGTTTAATAATAGCAATTAGTTGCCCATTCATCTGAGAATTGTCCCCACATTGGAGTTGAACTCACCCCCTTTTTATACACACATGCAAATATATATATATATATATATAGGAGACAATCTGGGTGTTATTATTTTCACAGCAACTTCTTTGGAATCACAACTTAGAGTTATTGCCTCCACCCATGTGCAAGTTGAGGATTTGAAAAAGAGGCCTTTCACACAACCATCAATTCCTTTCAATCCCACTAAAGCAACATACGTTATTTCGGAAAGCGTTTATGATATTGCTCTCAGAGGGCTTGATGAACTCTCCACAATTGAGAGATCCTTTGCTACATTTAAGAAGACTTTGTTCAACTCAAAAAGCCTACATATAGACTGGGAGCTTCAGAATAGAGAATACAATGAAAAACTAGATAAATCTATTGCCACATTCTTGCATTTATTGTCTGGATATCTACTTCTTTGTAACCTTGCTCACAAGGCACTGGAGTACTTGATTCAATGATACAAAATATATGCATACAATGTAGATGATGAAGTGCTCACTCTTGAAACCCTTAGCCATTCAACACATTCAGATTACCTACATTGTATTGTTGCACACTCATCACAAAACTAGGTTATCATAAGTTCATAGGATGGGACAGTTTGCTCCCAATCCTCAAGTGTTCATGTTGTTGTGGGGATGCTAGGTAGATTCTATGACATGGTGCGACGTCACGCCTTGCGTCCTGATTCAATCACAATGTTTGTGCTCGATGAATGAGATGAATTCTATCATGTGGGTTTAAGGACCAGATATATGATATCTTTCAATTGCTACCTTGAAATCTCCAAGTCAGTGTTTTCTTAGCTATCGTGCCTCCTGAAGCTTTGAAGATTACTAGGAATTTCATAAATAATCCACTCAGGATTCTTGTCAAAAGAGATGAGCTTACCAGATCAAATGTGAGCTCAGGAATTAACACCAGGATACATCTGGTACCATGTTGAAAAGCTCAATGATTATATATATGCATCTGCAGTCATCAAAAATGGCTAATGCACAGTCAATTTTACCAATACCAAATTTAACAATACCAAATTCGGCCCTTTAAAATTTCAAGGAAAAATACCGAGAGTCATGCATGGAGATCACACATTTTTTGTATTCCTTCGACCTTCAAATCTTTAAAGAATGATTTAGCTTAGGTTTAGGTTAATTGCAAAAGTAGCAATGATCAATTCATAATTCATAAAATTCATGAACAATGCAACAATTACCAATGTTTCACTCTCTATTCCAATGTCAATTCAATCCAATGACAATTGTTTTCGCTTTAACCAATGTAGGAACCTAGCATTCAAGTCAATCTATCAACTTCACTGTAATGTGGTGTACTTCTTATGCTTGAACTCAATCATTGAAACAAAGCAACTAGCACATTGTAAACTTCAATGAATTTTAAAATATATCGTCTTTGTCCAGTGTTTAATTTAATGTAGTCAACGTTCACCACAGTTCTAAGAGCGACCAACACTAGTTCATCGTTCATATTCAACTCCTTTGATCTAAGTGAATATTAAGAGCCCACAAGAATTTTCTATCTGCCTGCAATGAGCCTCCACCATTGTATCAATTGCTGCCTTGTAATGTTACTTTGGTGAATATCAATAGTCCTCAACACAGAAAATAGTGAATAGTGAGGAGATAAAGAATTCAATGCATAGTGCAGGGAATCAATGACATATTTTCAGAGGTCGAATTAGAAAACTTCTAATACAGACAATATCCACACACAACCAAAGAGTTAGTCACTCCAGCATTTGAATCTCATAGAAAAAATCCTCCCTCAGATGCTCGTCTTCTTGATGGATTCCACAAGATTCTGCTACGTTGTTCCCAAAGCCAGCTTCTGCTCCAGCTGAGAAGACCAGTCAATTTTAATCTGGAATACTGCTATGATGGGGGAGATTATGGACCGTATGGAAACGTTCAAACAGTGCCTATCGTAATGTATGAGAGTAGAGTTCAGAGGGAGCATTATATGACAACATTCACAGAGTGCAACAGTTATTCAACGTTCAACGGATGCCATACATTATGTCAGAGGTCAATGTTATGGGAAAGGGAGAGAGTAGTGTATGTGTGCTGTAAACAAGCTCCAATGGAACATTATGCCAGAGGTCAATTAACTTATGCAATATCACCAAATATGCACTCATCGCACCATACTATGTCAATGATGTTACTTTCTGCAATATGGGCAGAACAGAGGCAGAATAGGCAAATAGGCAAAAAATGGAGTTACAAGGGTAGGAATGCTAAAAATAGGGTTGGAGAAATGACAGAGTTCGTAGCTAGAATTAGATGAGAAAATATTCATGAAGTGCATAAGTGATGGCAGAAATGATCTGCAAATAAAGGCCATAAAACAAATGGTTCAAAGTAATTATGCAGGATAGGAATACGCCTGCTCTGATACCATGTTAAACACACACATGGAAAAGACAAATAGGAAAGATAAAACATGAGAGTACAATTTTATTAACAAAACATATACATTTATATTACATGGTTTGACAGTTGGGTTTAACATCCCAAGGTCTCTTGGACTTCCTTTTGTTAGTTCAGCTTCCACATTAACCCATTGAGGATTAGGTGTCCAACAGATTGGTCTCCATCCAAGCCTTCTAGGGCTTCTAGAGCATTTCTCCAATCAAGGCTTCTAGGGCAGCTTGACCCACAACTTATATAGGGATTCCAGAGCATTTGTCCAACCAAGGCTTGCAGGACTAGTAGCTCAACCAACCAAGGCTTCCAAGACTCCTAACTCAACCCAAGATGTTACAAGGCTTCCAGAATATTTCAACCAGGGTTTCCAACACTAATATATCAACCCAAGATAAGGAAGCATGAGAACCAACCAAAAAAAAACAATGAAAGTAATCCCACAATCACTATGGATATCTAGGAAATGGAAAGGCTAGGCAATCCATTGTCGATCTAGGAAATCCTCCGTGCCAATGGAAAATCACAACCAAGAATCCACATGCATATATCATGCATGCAAAAAGTAGTGAAGAAATCATACGTGCAACTTGGTACCTGCAAGAAAATATGATGTAGTTGTTGATGTCGATGTCATCTTGCGCATTCCTACCATTCCTTTGCCTTCTTTCTCCAAAAATCGAAGTATACCACACCCTCCAATAGTGCTCCAAGAAATGTCTAATTATCCAATAGTATGAGAGAGAGAATAATGAGAGAGGGCTACAACATTGTACTAACAAAAGGTTACCAACTGATCCTCATAAGCCTTTTTATGGCCGAGTCCTCTATTTTCTTCATTTTCGATTATTTTCCTTCATTTTCCTCCTCACATGCAACCTGTGACCTTTCACCTCCTTTTTCTCTTAATTTCCGTTATTTTCATTAATAATTGTCCCAAAATGCCTTTTAATTCCTTAGCCATTTCCTTTTCTAATTTCCTTAGCCATAAACAACAAAATGAATACCCACTAAGATACCTTGTCAAACATTCAGCTTGCAATAAGTGTCCCAGTCATCTACGGTTATTGTTTTTAACTTTATTACATAGAATTTTCACTAGGGCTATTACATAACCCTCCCACTTGGGGGGCACCATCCTCAATGTTTAATCACACATATACCTCAGCAAACTGTTGAAAGAATACACACTTCTTATGGAGCTTTATAACACAGCTTGATGTAGCATTTACAATGAAATATATACTCAAGACATAACATCGTGAGAACATAACACATAGTGGAGCTTTATAACACATATCATTATGGTATTTACAATGATCATCTTGCTGAGTGCTAATCTATATGACATCAAAACACCATGATAACATAACCACATGATAGCATAATAAAATAATACCCATACCAAATAGTGGAGCTTTAGAACAAAGGTCATTATGGTATTTACATACATACACAAGTGTACATATAACAACATCATCAAAATATATATACCAAAATATATGCCAAATCACATATCAAACATATACTAGTGTCATATCTAAGCATATCTAAAAACATCATATAGCATATTTCAACCATCATAAAGCATATATCGATCACCATAAAGCATATACTAAACCAACATAAAAAAAAATACTAAACCACCATGAATAATATACCAAGTGATCATAATAAAATAATAAACCACCATAAAGCAACTACCAACCACCATAAGAAATCACCAAACCACCATATCAAAGCTGCTTGGCTCAACTAGAAAACAAGGAAGGATACATGGCCCACATCTGCTCCGCCATATCCCATATACCTTTATCAAGCCCAAAATTCTTCTATTGCACTTTAACTTGCTCTATTACTCAGTTCTAGAGCATGAGCACCTTTTCTGCAATACACACCGAGGCTCTAACTAGAATTCTCCATTTGTTTCCACCTACAATATAGACCAGTCAATCACAGTTGCATCATCTTTAACATCTTAAGAAATGACACATTGAAAACATAGTGCACTTTCACTTTCGGAGGCAATGCAAGTTGATAGGCTACTTGCCCAATCCTCTTACTGATACTAAAGGGTCCAAAAAATAGCAGTGCCAGCTTGGCACATGAGCCAATCCCAGAAAATATCCAAGGCCCACATTTGATTCTTTTCCTTTGAAGCTTGTGAGTACAAACTCTCCATACGGCTTTGATCTTGGTCAAGACCCTTCTTCTGAATCTTATGATGACGATCTTCAACTTGATGAACCTCAGGAGATCAAGAGTAATCTTATAGATCTTCTACATACTCATATACCTTTTAAAATTCCAGATAGATACAAGCCACTCATCGTACCTCCTATACTCCATGATTTTCATAAACATTACTACAAATATCTTCCTAGGTTTGATGGAGAATATCGTAACATCGCTACTAAGAGACACATTTAGAGTTTTGAAACTCAACCTTTTTTAGGTTAAAGAAGATGATGTCAGTATCATGGTTTTTTCTTTATCTTTGCAAGGTGAAGCTAAGAAATGGTTCAAAAAGCTTACCAGCTGCAACTATTTTTTATTTTCATCATTTTGTGAAAGTATTCCTTGATAGATGGGTGAGCAAGAGGAAGCCTTTCCTGATTTTAGAAGAATAATCAGTTGGAAAGACAACGAGGAGAAATAGTGCAACACTTTTCAATGGGGTTCAATCAAGTATACCCTTCAATGCCTGCTGATATAGAACCACCTCCTAGTTTATCTTTCTTACACTACCCAGATGCCTTTGAACCAGAAATGGCATTTGAATTGAGAGAAAGGGATCCTACCACAGTCAAGAAATGTAGGAACATGCAATATTTGTTGAAGCTAATCAATCGGTAAAAAGATCAAAGTTGAAAGAAGAAGCGAAGGAGAACATAGAGAAGGAACATCTAACATATACAGAAGTGAAGCTCAACATTTTGGTAAGCATAATGGAAGAAATGATGCAAAAGGTCACCATGAGAGATGAACTTGTTATTCAAAGACACCTTGTCCCACTTATTACATAAGAAGAAGAGGTCGTTGACCCTAACCATTTTGTTGCTAATCTTAGCTATCATAGATCAAAAAATGATTGTTTTATGTATTTTCTTTAGGAAAGTCCTAAAACTGGATTTATAGATCAACATGAAGGAAAATAGTCTTCTTTATCAATGTTCTATTGGATGACTTTTCTCCTAGACCTGATTTTCCTAAGTACGATGAATATGATGATGATTTCAATGAGCAACCAACAACATGTTTTTAGCACTTTAAGGAAGACATACAACTTGCACATGTGGTTTATGATAGAGAGGAGGAGTTTGATGAAAAATCTAAATTAGGTAAGCAGTTTTAGACCTTGGATAGTGAACACAAAGAGAGTAATGAAATGGATTATGGTAACTCTTTACCTTTATGTTATGTTCCATTCGAATTAATAAAGGAAGGCCATCAATTCACCAAATCAGTGAAGTAGTATAAAGCTAGTTTAAAATGGAAACAACCTTCTTTCACTTTGAATGATTTGATATCTGATTATTTGGATGGGTTCTGCTGCCCTAATGATCCTCCTTTAGTTGTTTGTGAAACTGAAAACAAGGGTGAGGAGAATTTAATTAAGCAATATTTTGGTTTTGATGTTGAGCACGAATAAGACCATGAAATTCTTGACCAAGACTCCTTACCTTTGTGTTTGTCTTCTTTCGAAATAATAAGAGAAAACTATAAGGTTACCAAGGAAGAAAATAAGCAAGTTGAATGCAGTCGGGAACCTTCTCCTGAAATTGTTGAGAATGTTGTTTGAATATAGAACCTTTTTTCAGTCCACAATCATCGCTACCAAGCAACTTCTAGTTTGAAAACATAGTCGAAAGTGTGGAACATGAAGAGTTTATAGAAAACCATGTAGCCTCATTGGAAACAATGTATGACAACTTGTGAAAGTCCTCTCAAGTTCTCCCTGATCTAATAGCTGATGTTGTGGATGGTATCTGTAGTCAAAGTACTTCTCCATTAGTTAACTATGAGCTTTGAAATAAAGATGACACCAATTTGATCAGGCCATTGGCTTCATTGTCATGTTCAGTAGAAGTCTCATTACAAAGTTTATCCAAAAAATTGTAGTCTACAATTGTTTCACTTGAGAATGAAAAAAATCATTTTATAAAAAAAACCAATGTCTAAGAAGGAAGAACATTCTTGTCTTGTTGTTGATCATCAAGAAAAGATATTCATTCACTAGATTCAGGATCCTTTTGTTAATTTATTGTAGTCATCAAGGGAGATGATTTTTATTATATTTATTGATCATGTAGACATGTCCAGTGGACACTTGGAGTGGCTAAGCTTTTGTTTTTCATGCCTTCTCAAGGAAAGTATGAGCAGAATTCAAGTAGGTATCCATTTTTTTGATTGTTTACACTAGAGGGATGATTAAACATGATTGTATATATATCTTTAGCAGGTGGGTGGTTATCATCAAGATTTGAAGCTTGAGGTGAAGTAAGTTCAGTCAACATGTTTTTTTATTAGTAAGGTTAGTTAGTTAGTTAGTTTTCATTTTTGAAATTTTATCTTTTTCATTTTGACTACATTGCCCAATGAGTGAGGCTGCTAGGTCTATGTTGTTCTTGAGACCTTCTATGGAGCTTCCATCCCTAGCTGGAGCCAATGTTAGTGTCAGTCAGTTTTTCCTTCCTCCAATGATCATATGTTCTCTTTTAGAATGTCCATTAGGGTTTAAGGTCAACTTTTTGTGATTTCACTAGATCTTCCATTAAAAAAATTTGGTCACTGGCTAGTGTGTCTAGGTGGTAAATTACTCATTTACAAATTGCCATGTTTTGGTCACTAACATCATACATTTGGATGTACCATATCTGAAAATTTTTATGGTCATCTCAATCGCATTATCATTGTTTTAATCCAGCTCACTATCATCCATTAGGTCATTAGGGTTTTAGTCATTGAGTTTCTCATTCCATTAATAAATTTGTCATGTAAAGGAGTAGTGATACAAATTGGTTCAAAAAGATTTTTATTTCAAATGAACATGTTGTAATAAGTACTTCAAAGTTCCAAATGTTGTAGTTCAGAGTTCCAAAAAAGACCCAATGTCTCAAGAAAACCAATAAAATTACCAAGTTTCAAATTTCAAGGTCATAATGTATAAAGGTTCCTAAATTAAGTTTAAAAGGGTAAGATGAGTTGTTTTTAACTCATTTTCACTCTTAAAATTTGAAGCATCTCACAGTCATGGTTGTGCGGGAGAAAAAATTGTGAAAATAGAGGGTTTTGTTGCATTTTGGGAGAAGTAGGACCCTTCTGAGGAGAAGTGCAACCCTTCTGAGGAGAAGTGCAGCCCTTCTAAGGACAAGAGTGACCCTTATGAGGAGAAGTGGGACCCTTCTAGTTCTACGCAACCCTTCTAGAGAAACCTTGGGAAAATGAATTTTTGGAGGATTTCCCTTGGGTCATTTTCAAAAATTCAAGATGGTTTGGAAACTAGACAGACAAGGATAGCTTAACACTCTTTCATATTTGAATATTTTATTTCTGGAAGGTACCTAAAAATGGCCTCAAACTTGGCATGACCCTTTTGGTTCTAGCGCAACCCTTTTGGAGATACCTTGGGAGAATGAGTTTTTGGAGGCCTTCCAATGGATCATTTTCAAAAATCCAAGATGTTATGGAAACTAGATAGATGAAGATAGTTTACCTTTCTTTCATATTTTAATTTTGATCTCAGGAAGGAACCTAAAAATGGCCACAAACGTGGTGCTACACTTCTGCAATTTTCTGTGATTTTAATTAAAATTTTCACTGTGTAATTTTTCAGAGTTTCTAGTTTGACTTTTTAAAAGTCAAAAGGTGAAAGTGGATGAATGTAAATGGTAAAATGTAAATGGTAAAATGTAAATGTAAACAGGTTGCTATATGGTTAAATAGGTACCTTTACCTCTTTTTAATGTATGGAGAGATTCCCTCTTGGTTATTAGGTAAGAGAGGAAGTAGTTCATAACCTCCCTAGTTACTAGGTTTTAGTCAAAGATGCTTTGGGAATTGGTCCCCATCTCAAGGATTCGACCGATGAGAGAGGGGAAAGGTTGTTTTTGTCTATATGTATCATTTTCGCATTCATTTGAAGAGTTTAACATTAGAGATCTAGAATATTGTATCTTGGACTTCATCTTTTGGATTAATCAAAGGAACCAATTGCAACCATATTATTGGAATTCTTGTGCAGTAATTTTTTGGTAATATTTTCTCATGTTATGGTTATCTATGATTATTATATATGTCATATTTTCATATTTCATGTCTTCAGTGATTTTCCATAAGTTTAATAAACAAAATTCTTTCTTTTGAATCTTTTTTTTGTTCGGAGATATCATTTTATATGTTTTCCTTTAAGACTTTGTGAATTCATGACCCTCATGCTCACTAGAACCTCTATAGATTTTCAAACCATACACTACATCGACTTAAAATCTTAATCTATCACTGACTTGTTGCTATATTGCTCCTATTTTTGGTTTGTTTTAATCCTTCTTCCATCTCAAAACCCTAACTATTGTGACACTTTCCCTAATCCAACATCATCATCCCAAATTTTCAAACAGATTAAGCATAAGATCTAGCCTAAAACTTTGACTGATCTCCAATCATACCAATTGATTTTGATATTTCATGGAGAAAGCCCTCTCCATCTTGATAGGGCTAGCTAACAGGCAAAAGAGGTCTGAGGTTACCTCATTCGACCACCTTTCTCGGCCTTGGGTGGTTGTTGGTGATAAAAAAACCCAATGGAAATGAATTTATATGTGTTGTTGTAGGAATACCATTTCAGTCAAATGCACAAGATCTCACTGAATGATGAAATTGCTTCTTTGTACCTATATCCCATTGAACTAACCAAGACTCTGCATGAAACTCCTTATTCAACCCATACTTATCCACCAAGTTAGGGCTAAAATAACTATAATAAGATCTAAGGTAAATTAAACTAGAAATAACTTGATCACAAATCTTACTGTCCATCTCAATGATAGATGCATGTTGTTATGCTTACCTATTGTCCACGACTGCATAGATACAAGGAATACTCTAGCATACATCTCCAATATTCCACGACTCCTATAAAGTGTATATTTGGGGTCTACCACCATGATTCTCTGGACAACCTCTCCCGTGATGATCTTTGCCACAAGTCCAACACTCTATAGGCTTCTATCCTCCATTATTGTTCTTCTCTTTAGCTCTCTATCCCTATCCCCTATCTGATGCATTGAACCTCTTAGGTGGTGCCACATTCTCCTTGTTATATGTAACTTGTGGAATTGTTCTCTTTTTATCCCATTTTCCTTGGCTCTTTTCCTTACCTCTCCAGACTCGCTTAGTCTCAGTTTTGTGCTTTGATTGTTCATAGCAATGCTTAGTTTTTGAATGGACTTCTCTAATGATCTAGGCTCATCTAATTCAATCCTGTCTTTGAATGCAACTGGTATTCCACTAATCAATATTTGAATCTTAGATTTCTCCTCCTTGAGGTAAGGCACATACCTCAAGAGTTACAAGAACTTACCGGTGTACTCATCATTTGTCATGGAGCCCATCTTTAGTTCATAGAATTATTTTCCCCTGTCATCGAAGTATCCTTCCGAAAGATACTTCTTCTTGAATAGCCACTCAAACTCACTGCAAGCCATATCTTCCTCATCAATATCTCTCAAATCCTTCACATATTCCCACCAAATTCCTACCTTACCTTTAAGACTAAAAGTAGCCACTCTAGCTTTCATCTTCTCTGAGTAGTCATGCAACCTAGAGAATTTATTCATAACAAGCAACCATGCCTCTACATCTTGTGATATCTTTATCTCTCCATAAAAAGTAAATGGATTTTCCTTCTTAAACTCATCAGGAAAGTATCCCCTATCATTGCCCTTGTAACGATGATAGCGATGACGATCATAGTGCCTATCTGAATCAGAGCTAGAATCATACCCGTGTCTATCCCTTTTGCTCTCTAGAGTGTCCAACAATCTACCATCTTGGATTATGTCATATCTATCTAATCAATGACCTCCATGCTATCTATTACGATATGCCCCATTAGTTTTATCTTCCTACTCATGTCTGATCCATAGTGGTCCTTGTCGCTACAAATCCGACAAGCTCTGAAGTATTATTGTATTCACCTCTACTAACTTTTCTTGTGACTGTATGATTATTTCATTATCTCCTTACAACACCTTATCTCCTCTTTTACACTTCTCAATGTAACTTCCAAGTTAGAGGAGTTCCCAACACCATACTTCTCTTCGGATTCGTAGGGAGAGTCTTTATAGTCAAACATCTTGCTAGCCATTTTGATATTTCTTCTTGCAATGCATAGTATATCAGATCAACCGAATCATAATAAATTAATGCACCTTAGTATATCTTGGGGAGGATACCTTGTCTGCAACATCACCAAATCAATTTGATACATGTACAACATAATCATAACAGCATATAGACATGCACAAATAAATGAATCAACACATAAAATCAATCTATCTAGGATTTAGCCATTAATGCAAGGCCATATAAACAATGCATGCTATGACCTAATGCATGAAAACAACCATTACTCCATTGTACCCATTTCCACATGAAACCAACAGTATGCATGAGTGATTCCAAACAAACTACAATACACATAACTACATGTAGTCAAACATAATCAATCAGTTCTTGTAATGAACCTACAAGACTCATTCATGTAATCAAAATATCAAAAAATGTAACCTAAAATTGAAGGATGCAAGTAGGTACCATGAAATCAACATGTATGCTACATATAATCCATACGCAGTTAGTCACATACGCATTTCAAATACATTTCATGAAATCAATAATAAATTATCCATGATAACCATATTACAACCCTAATCCAACCTCAAGAAATTGCAATAAGTATATAAGTGTAAGAGAGACACATGCAGTTGACATGCATGCATGACTAACACATAGCCCATCCTGCTCAAGGGGTGAACCATCCTCTGGTACCACTTTCTAACACCCTCCTCCCACATCTACCAAAGAAACCGACCAATCAAGGTAAACATGTGATTAGAGGCCACTATGATATGCTTCAACCTCCTAAATCACCTTAAGGAAGTGGAACCGATAGAAACACACCATACATACATCCAACATCATCAATAGAACCGTCAAAGGACAAGTCAGCCACTTAAATATCCTGTCCCTGAGTCCCACTATTTCTTTACATCTCTTGTGCCATAGTTGCTCTCATGTTATGGGAAAGGGAGCATCCAGCAACCTAAAGTCTCTCTCATAGGATTTCCTACCAATTACTGTGGACTAGAATTATTATTGCTATGCCAGCAACTCTGGGATTTGAGCCATTTTTTCAAGCCCAAAGGCCAAGTCACTTCCTAGAACTGAATCATCTCTTCAAATTAGTAATTTAACATGGAAATGAAAGTACTAAAGAAAATACTTGTTCAAGGCAATGACTAGATCCCTCTTAGCTATGAGAGGAATTTCATCAAACACATCATCAAAATTTAACCTACAGGTGTAAACTACATAATTAAGTGTAGGGATATCATACTTATATGAGAATAACTATGAACCATTTCTTCCTCATGCCATTTGCTACATTATCATCTATTAGGTCATAAACACATTATCCATTCACATACAAGAAAAACCATGTTGAGATCCATACATAACTGTTGTCATAAAATGTGCATATAACCAACATTACAAGAAAAAAATACAATAAACACATCAGCCATCAAATCCATAAGTGCATCAGTACCTTTACACATGAAGATCGAGGGAATGGATTTATCATTAATGAATACAATGAACCAACTCGAGATGGGAATACCACATTCCAACCGAAAATAGAATGGTTGAGCCAAATATCTCTTCATCCATTCACTGTTGTGCCATATTCCAAGCATGAATGAATGTAGGATCTCATAAAACACATCATTCAAAACTCATCCAAGTCTTCTAGAGGCCATCCACCTCAACCCATCAAACAATGATTCCACCTCACAGTCAGACATTACCAAACACATCATCGGATTGGTCTACAACCAAGCCTTCTAAGGCTTCTAGAGAATTTGTCCAACCAAGGCTTCCAAAACTAGTAACTCAACCGAAATATTATACATGGTTTCCAGAGCTTTTTTCCATCCAAGGCTCCCAAGACTAGTAACTCA
Source organism: Pinus taeda (assembly GCA_000404065.3). Taxonomy (NCBI): domain Eukaryota; kingdom Viridiplantae; phylum Streptophyta; class Pinopsida; order Pinales; family Pinaceae; genus Pinus; species Pinus taeda. The sequence goes on along the minus strand of APFE031120425.1, from coordinate 79,235 downwards.
GCCCACCAAGGGCTTTAACAACGTTTCTCCAACCAAGGCTTCCAGGACTAGTAACTCAACCCAAGCTATTCCAGGGCTTCCAGAGTGTTTGTTCAACCAAGACTTCTAGGACTAATAACTCAATCCAAGCTACAGAAACATGAGAACCAACCAAAATAAAAGAACGAAAGTAAACGCACAATCACCATGACTATGTAGGAAATGGAAATTCTATGAAATCTATTGTTGATCTAGGAAATCCTCCATGCCAATGATAGATCACAACCAAGAACCCACATGCATATGCCATGCATTCCAAAAATAGTGAATAAATAATACATGAAACTTGGTACATGTAAGAAAATATGATGCAGTTGTTGATGTTAGTGCCTTCTTGCACTTTTCTACTCTTCATTTGCATTCTTCCTCCAATAATCCAAGTATGCCACGCCCTCCAAGAGTGCTCCAAGAAATCTATAAGTATCCAACAACATGAGAGAGAGAGAATAATGAGAGAGGGCTCCAACACTAAACTGGCAAAAGGTTACCAACTGATCCTCAAAATTCATTTTATGGATGAGGCCTCTATTTTCTTCATTTTCCATTATTTTCCTTCCTTTTCCTCCTCACATGCAACCTGTGACCTTTCACCTCCTTTTTCTCGTAATTTACGTTATTTTCATAAATGATTGTGCCAAAATATCTTAGCCATTACCTTTTCCAATTTCTTTCACCATAAACAACCAAATGAACACCCCCTAGAATGTCTTTCCCAACATTCAACATGGAATAAGTGTGCTAGTCATCCATGGTTATTGTTTTTAACTTTATTACATGGAATTTTCGTTAAGGTTGTTACATCTACCTCTTCCTGTCATCCTCCTTCAATGCATACATTAGGCTTCTAACATTTTTGTCTTTTATAGTATTGCAATTAGTCATGATATTTAGTGCCTCTAAAAATGAATCTGTTGACAACAATTTTTTGAAGATATATTATAAAACAGTGCCATCAATTCCACAATTAATTCCATAGTTTTCTCCTTCACTGTGGCCACAAAATACAATCATTATTTCTATTTGTTACTATCAAGTCCTACTATATTCTTATTTCTAACATTTTTCTTTGCTACAACAACCCTATTTTTTTTTTTATTCTTGCATAACCTATAGTAACCTTCACCGATCTCGAGCAAGACATTACCAAGCTTCTCCTTGTCCACTAGAACTTTCACAATATTTTTGCTTCTTTTAGCTAATCCAATATTATGGGGCCATTTTTGAATGTCGATTGCAAGCTCAATTGAATTTGACAAAAATTTTGTTCCAACACATTAGTTTATCAATGAGCACCTAAGTAAACCTCCATCCAAATATAATTTATGGTTATTTACTGCATTCTCTATAAATTTGTGGAATGGTGTTGGCTCCATGCTTATTACTAAACAACAAATTTTATTATATGCTCTTACCATAACATAAGATACTTTCATAGTCGATTTTGTGTGGAGTTTCATGATATCTATCTGCCAAATGGGAGAATAGAACTAAAATATATGTTTAACAATGTACACTTCCATGCTATTGCCGTGAAAATTATACTCAAAGGTAATTTCTTTCCCTTTCATAGATTCCCAAGTAGTGAGAATATAATTCATTTTCTAAGATTTTTGACACTTGATCAACTTTGCTAGCACATTATCTCAGCACACATATCGAACAAAATAGAAATATTGTGTAGATGTAAGTAGACAACCTTTTTAAATATACACACGCAGGCATCATCTCCCTAATTTTTTTATTTTTCTTCAAGATATTTAATACCTTGAATATGAGGTTATCTTTATTCAACAATCCTTTCCTTATAGGTTGTGTTTCAATTTCTTTCTCCTTTTGTGCCTCAAGTTTTCTTTTTCATGCATATTGTCATAATAAAATTAAAAAACATTTACACTTGTAGCACTGTCATAAGGAATATATCAATTTACTAAAATGTGCCATAATGAGGGAGAAAAAAATTATTACTATTATGAGGAAGGTTGGACCTCCTAACCATGGACACAATCCTCTACATGCTCATTAGATATGTTGGGTTGCATAAGATGTCCTTCATAGCTAATATATGCAATTGGGATTGATACATCAAATATGTCCCCTCTTAGATCCTCACTGCAATGTAGCAATATGTCTTGCAAGGTGTAATCATATTGTTCATTTTATTTTAAGTAGATTAAATGTATCATACTTTGAGAATGATCTTATAAAACTCATATATGAAACAAAAGCAACAAAGGTAATCTTTGGGCGATTCTCCCCCTAAGATGGTGTTGCTATAGCATAGACTAATTTCTTCATTGTTTCCTTGAGCATATCTTTTTGAGGCCATGCTGAATTCATTTTGTCATTAAAGTCACGTGTTGCTCCATTTTTTTCCTCTTCCGCAATTTTGTAAGTTTCCTTATGTTGTTTGCATTTCCTTCATTTTTTGGTCTAATTTGATTTTCTTCCATCATATGTCTAGAGTTATTTAGGGTATTTTCAAGTTTGCAGTCTTTGGATTTTCGTCCAAGATTTCCACGTATATAACCCTTATTTAACCAAGATATGGAGGAAATGGTGTGTGAGCTCTTTTTCTCTTCTATGCATACAATTTACATTCAATGGAGCTATGTACAAATTCATTGCACAAATAACAGTAACCATGGAAGTGTTTTGTGTACCTTATGTATGATTGACATTTCTGTTTTCTTTCTTGAGGGAGCCTTCTTGTTTGCTACATCTTCTATTGATTAAAATTTCTTTGCTTTCTCTTAAATTTTGTTGCTACATGACCAGGTTCACGGCAAGAAAAAAAATTGATGTCTTTCGAGGGATAAAGTGATCTCCTTTGATATCTTTTAAACTCGTTCAACTCATATCGAAGAGGAAATGACCATTTTGCAAGGATCAATTTCTTCGACTCATTCTTTGGATTTTGTTGTTGTTGCTTGGTTTTTCTTGTTTCTTTGCTATTCACTCATCTTATACCTTCCTCTAATGTTATTTTCAGGGCTACTTCATTATCCTATGTGAATTCCTTTAAGCTCTTTCTCTTCTCTTCTGAGTCCTTCATGGATGAAATATCCTCTTCTAGCTGCTTACATACCATGTTCTTTTCATCTAACTCTTTTCCAACTGAAATAATTTCAGACTAATATTTCACATCGTACCTCTTTCTAAAGTAGTTGATTATTCATCATCTCCTCTATTCTCCTTTCCTCATCAAGTTGTGTCTTTAGGATTACAATTCCTTCCTGGAATTTATGTTCTTTTTCATCACATATTCAGAACAATTTCTTATACTCTCGACTCTTATTCTTCAATCTTTCTATTTCAGACAAGGCTATGTCAAGCTTGGTTTTTTCTTTAGTTAGATTTCCCTCATGAGAACCATTTGTAGAATAGGTCTCATATGATCGGACATTTTCTTTTTACAAGACGTTTCTTTCTACTCTTTCTTCTCCTTCTTGAGAGTAGAACTACTAGTTTCTCCTTCATGCATGAGTTGCACTCTATACAATATTTCTTTTGTAGAGTTTAAGTGTATTACTATATTAAGATCCTTATTATGAAGATTGTTACACATAAAGTATTTTTCCTTAGCATTCCAATGTTTTTCTTTGATAGGGGGAGAGTCTTTGCACTAACCATCACACACAAGCTTCCATATACCAGGTCCATAACCTATTAGGTTTTTTTTACCTTTTCTCTCCATTCATGGAAGTTTCTTTCACTAAACATAGGTACACTTTGATAGTCCACAACTCAACTAGACCTACCTTCAAGTTGTTAGGATTATACAGAAGGAACCTTTCTCTAATTCCAATTGATGAAAACTTGACTAAAATGAGAGAGGGGGTGAATCATATTAGTCCATTCATCGACATTAAATTTATTTTCATTTCTATCATTAGCTGAAACATTGCATGAGCAACTTATCAAATAACAACTAGGAAATTGAATATGTAAACAAAAAGTAATAATCAAACCAAAACATCACATCACAAAATAATAACAACACATATTGAAATTATATATGAGTGGAAACACATAAATGGAGAGAACCACAATTTTATTATTGGTGTGATGCAAAGGCAAGCTCCAACTCCTTCACATTTCAATTTATGTAGGATCCAACCTACAAGAGGTTGCTACCTCAAATTTTTTGCAAGCTACAACATCCAAGGAGTTTCCAACTCCCATATGTTTTCTGCATGCTATAACCCACAAGAGGCTCCTACCTCAACCAACTTCAATTGGATATTTATCAACCCACAACTGGAAAGGAGACTAAAATCCCTTGATACAAATAGGAAACAACAATTTGTTGGTTTACCTGGTCATAAATTTTTCATTTATCCTTCTTCATTAATCCCTATTCTTCCCTTAAAATATGCTTCACATAAGCTTGATATGTGCCAGGCAACTAATGCATAACACCTCAATCAGATCTCGCACAATCTTCAGCTCTCTAACCATATAGCCCTGCAACCTCACACATTTTTATAAGAAAGCATTGATGCATGTTGGTATTCCAAACATGAATATGAAGTGAAAGGACTTGTCTCTTAGCATTCCATTAATTTGTTTCCCACCTTTCGTGATTTTGAATATTAAAACAAATAAATTCTTCACCAAATATTATTTTCGACCAACTGTAATGATTGGATCAACAAACATAGCCTCCATATCCTTTGCAATATATATTAGTAATATATCAACAACTATAACACATAACAACATTATAAGCACAACAACATTCATTACGCATTTTCCTTTTCCTTTTCCTTGCATCATTTCCTTTGCCTTTTGTTTGCGTCACAACATCTCATCTAACCCATCATATGCATATAGAAACATGAGGGAGAAAACATCACATGTTGGTCAACATCTCCATGCATCAGAAGCATAATCATAACAGGACAAAAATAAACATATGTGACATAACATGAGAATAATACTTATAATAACCATAAGAATAATAGTTGTAACAGCCATGCCTCTCAATTTCCTTCTCACATATTGTGACCACTGTTCTATGTCGCTGCTTCTTGCTGCTCCTTTACAATTCCTTTCTACTTCTCCTTTGCCTTTATTGTTGATGTGGTTCCTTTCCTTATATTTTTCCTTCTTTGAATTTATGTTGCTTATTTTCCACAACTGAAAACAATGGCAATAGTAGGCATCATATCTACAATGCATAGGAAGCACATATAGTTGGCAATGTTGAGAATATCCCTCCACTGATCTATACAACATTGGATAACATGCAGGTGGATCACTAGGGATCTCTTATCAATATGGACAATAAGCTTTGTGATCAAGTTGTTTCTATTTTGATTGACCCTCAATCTAAATATAGTTATGTTAATCTTGACCTAGTGGATAAGTGTGGTTTGAATAAATAAGTGCATGGATAACCTTGGTTAGTGCAGTTGGATACATGTACAAAGAAAAGAGTTCACCATTGGGTAAAATATTGTACATTTGAGTTGAATGGTATGCCTACATCTGTGCATTTGAATGTGTTTTCATTGGGATCATACATTATTTTTTTGGGTATGGCCTTCTTGTATCTTTATTGTACCGAAGTGGATTGTTATGAAAAGGCCATTGAATGGTTGGATGAGAATGGAGAAAAAAGGATCTTGCAAGGTAAGATGAAATATACATTAGTCATAATGGTTACAACTATTTAGTCAAAGAGAAGGTGCAAAAGAGGGTGTGTGTTATTTGCAGTGGATATTTCTACTAGTAGAGGTAAGGATGTTGAGGATGCAAAGGTATTGAGTATGTATCGAGTTTTATAATAGTTTCAGGATGTATTTCCAACATAGGTTTCAAAGTTTCCGCCTCATACGGAAGTGTAGTTTTCAATTTATTTGATAGCAAGGGTAGCACTAGCATTGAAGGAACTATAGAGGATGGGTGCACCAGAGTTGGTAGAATTGAAGTTGCAGTTGAAAGAAATTCTTGAGAATGGATACATCAAGCTGAGTGTGTGATTTTGGGGTGCATAGATATTGTTTTTGAATAAGAAGGATGGTACTCTTAGGTTATACATTAATTACAGGTAATTGAATAAGGTAACCATCAAGAATAAGTAGCCATTTCTAATGATTAATGACTTGTTTGATAATTTGAAGGGAGGGACAATGTTCTGAAAGATTGATCTGAGATTAGGATATCATCAAGTACACATCAAAGAAGAGGACATTTACAAGACTTATTTTTGCACCAATTATGGGAATAATGAGTTTGTTGTGGTTCTGTTTGGGTTAACAAATTTTCCAACTAATTTTATGTGCTTGATGAATAGTGTGTCATGTCCTTATCTAGACAAGTTCGTTACTGTGTTCATTGGTGATATATTGATATATTCTAACAATGAAGAAGATCATGTTGAACAGTTAGAAACATTGTTGAGATTGCTAAGAGAGAATCAGTTGTATGCCAAGCTTAGCAAATGCATTTTCTTTTAGATAAAGGTACATTACTTGGGGCTTGTTGTTTCCAAGGAAGGAATAGCAATGGATCCGGAAAAGATAAGAAATATCATGGAATGGCAAGCTCCTAGGAATGTGGATGAGGTAAGGTCATTCATTTGTTTAGCATGTTACTATAGGAGGTTCATCAAGAACTTATCATGCATTTCATATCCTATTTCATCATTGTAAATAAAAGGAAAGAATTTTGAATGGACAAAAGAATACGGTGTGAGTTTTGAGCAGTTGAAGAAGTTGTTGACAAATGCTCCAGTTCTTAAGATTGCAGATTTGGATAAAGAGTTTGTGGTTTGTACATATGATTTCAAACGAATACTTGGTGGAGTCCTTATAGAGGAAGGAAATGTTTTGTACTATGAATAAAGGAAACTAAATTAGCATGAACATAATTACATTACACGATCTTGAGCTCACATTAATCATCCATACTTTCACGATGTGAAGGCACCATCTCCTTAGTAGGAGGTTTATATTAATGAGTGATCATAGTGGATTGAGATAGTTGTTTTACCAATCGAATTTGATTGCTATGAAAGCTAGATGGTTTTCCATGATTGGTAAGTTTGATTTGGAAATTAGGTACATTAAGGGAAAGAAAAACATGGTTGCAAATGCTCTTAGAACAAGAGTGCAGGTGAATCATATAATAGCTATGAGTTCTTATGGGATATATCTACAAGATCTGATCTAACATGAAGAACATTAGGATGACAGGTACATGTACCTTAGGCACAGGTTACAATAGGTTACAAGTGAATAGGATGTGGACTATCGTCTTACAACAGATGGTTTGATCATATGTAGGGATATGATCTATGTACGAGACAATAGTGAGATCGAGAAACTTATCCTAAGAGAATTTCATACTAAGTCATATTCAGGTCATCTCGGATATCATAAGAGATTCATAGTAGTAGAGAAGTTCTACTATTGGTCGAGTATGAAGAAGGAAATGAAAATTTTTGTAGCTATATGTTTATATTGCCAACACATAAAAATAGAGTGTAAGCATCCAAGTGGTTTACTACAATTGATTCTCATTCCTGAGTCGAAATAGGAGTTCATTTCCATGGACTCCATTATAGGTTTTCCGAGGACATCTAGAAAACATGATTCCATCATGGTTGTGGTGGACAACTTGACAAAGGTAGAACACTTCATTACAATGAAGTCTACGCATTTAGCTAGTTATGCTGCATAGGTCTTCATCAGAGATATAGTGATATTGCATGGTGCTCTGAGGAATATTATGTTAGAGAGAGATGCCAAGTTCACTTCCAGGTTCTAGAAATATTTATTTATAGGTTTGGGTACAAAGTTCACCTCTAGTGTAACAACTTTTTTTTAAAAACCTGTGTGAAAATATATAATGCCATAGTGATGGGACACATATTCTAAGTTGAATGGTGGGCAAGACATCCTAGTGGTTGTTCATTTCGGTTATTATGGCTAAGCAAATTGGAAAAGGAAAATGAAAAGGCTTTGGAAAGGCATGAGGCATTTATTGGCATTTTATTTATGGAAATAAAGGAAATTAGGAGAAAAGGAAGGTGAAAGGAACAAGTTGCATGTGAGGAGGAAATTGAAGGAAAATAATGGGAAATGAAGAAAATAGAGGCCTCATTAATAAAAAGGCTTATGAGGATCAGTGGGTAATCTTTTGTGAGTTTAGTTTTGGAGCTCTCTGACTATTCTCCCTCTCTCATACTCTTGGATACTTAGAGTTTTCTTGGAGCACTCTCGGAGGGTGTGGCATACTTGGAATTTTGGAGAAAGAAGGAAAACAAAGAGTAGGAAAGCACAAGAGGACATCGAGATAAATAACTACAATGGGTTTTTCTTGAAAGTACCGAATTGCACGTATGTTTTCCTCACTAGTTCTGTCATGCATGGAATATGCATGTGGTTTGTTGGTTATGATATGCCATTGGCATGGATGATGGTTAGGATTGATAGTGGATTTCCTAACCTTGCCATTTCTTGAATAGCCATGGAGATTGTGGGTTTATTTCATTATTTTTTTTTCAATGGTTCTCATGTTTATTTAGCTTGGGTTGAGTTACTAGTCCTGGAAGCCTTGGCTCAAAAAATGTTCTGGAAGCCCTTGGTGGATTGAGTTACTAGTCCTGGAAGCCCTAGTTGGAAAAATGCTCTAGAAGCCTCGTAAAATTTGTGGGTTCTGTTACTAGTCCTGGAACCCTTGGTTGGACAAATGCTCTGGAAGCTTTGGAAGGATTGGATAGAGACTAATATGATGATGGTTTTGTGATGTTTGATCGTGAGGTGGAATCACTTTTTGATTGGTTGAGGTGGATGGCCTCTGCAAGCCTTGGATGGTTTTAGATTGATGTGTTCTATGAGGTCCCACATTCATACTTGGAATATGGGATGAGGGGGAACGGATGAAGAGAGATTTGGCTCAACAATTCTATGTTCAGGTGGAGTATAGAAGTCCCATCCTGAGTTTGGATTTTGGTTCATAAATATGAATTTATTTCTCCTTGTATTTCTATGAGGATTATATTGATCCTATGTGGTTTATATGGCTATGATTTCATTGGTATTTATGCTACTATTGTGTTGGTTATATTATATAATATATATATATATATATATATATATATATATAAGGCAGTAGCTATGTATGGATATCATCATTTTTTTACTTGTATATGAATGAATAATTCATATATGACATAATGGATGAAATTGTAGCTAAAGTGATAAGGAAACAATGCCTCATAGTGAATCTCAGATAAGTATGAGATCCATGTGCTTAGATCTATTATTTACAGCTGTAGATTACATATTCATGATATATTTGATGAAATGCCTCTCATGGCTAGTAGGGTCTAGTTAGGGTCTTATTCGAGTAATTCTGTTAGAAATGTTATTTTCATCTTATCTTAGTATTTTGGTAGTGTGATTGAATTCTGGGCAATGGTATGGACTCTAGGCCTTAGAAAGTGGCTCAAATCCTGGGCACAATACCATAGTACTCTACAAAAACATCACTGGACACTAGCTTACAAGCCTCTCAGAATGTGTAGAGGTCCCTAGATGCTGGCATGCCCATAGCTTGAGAGCGTAGAAAGGTCAAGTGCTCCAAAATCTCAGTGGGACCTAGGGGATGGTTGGTAGAAAGGTTGGATTGGTTTCGAAGGGTCATATTGTTGATGTTGAAGGTCTATATAGTGTGTATTTGTCGGTTACACTTCCTTAACATGACATAGGAGGTCAAATAATATCATATTAACTTATCATCACATGTTTACCCCGATTGGCCGGTTACTTGGGTAGATGTGGGAGGAGAGTGTTACAGAGTGGTATTAGAGCATGGTTGACCCCTGAGACTGGATGGGTTGTGTATCAGTCATGCATTCATGTCAGTTGCATATGTGTTGATTATCCTTGTAGTCCATGTGCTTTTTGCATTTGCATGGTGTTGATCATGGTTGTTTTGATGTTGCCATGTGAAGGTTGCTAGTGTTGTTGTGGAATGCATCATCATGAGTTTATGGATGTACATGCATTATTATCTGTATTGGTGTCTATATGCATGCATTTTCATGGTTATGGTTATGCATGTTTGGTAGGTTAGACATGAATTGTGAGGTCAGTGCGTGCAATTAGGTCATCATGATTATATTATTATGTTATGATGTTATCCTCTTGAATGAGGTAAAGCAGGAGATGCAAGTCATCAATGTGAGGTTGCAACATTGGACCTCAAGAAAAGAGCATGTCATCATATAGGTTTATATGTTGGGCATGTAGGTATGTATGTTAAATATTGTTATATGAATTATGGCTATGTGTATGCCTTTCATTTGATTGAGGTTATGGTTACATACATGATAGATGCTAGTTGATTAGTGCAATCAAACACACATGTGTCAGATAGTCATGAATGATAGTATCTTATGGTTGTATACATTGTTATTTTTGTTTTATGTTAACCTAACTTGATGATTAGGGTTATTAAATTAAGATCTTGATGTTATATGCATCATGCTAAATTGGATTGGTCTATGTAATGGTCAGGGTTATGAAATTCAAGTATGAGTTAATATGTTGTGATATTATGTCATACTAATCTAGACTGACTTTGTAGAAATAATTATTATGTATGAATGATAATTGTTTATGATTTTATGATGTGAAGATGTTAGCTAGTGACTATTATCAATATCATGACCTTATATATGTTTGATTTGATATGTTGTGAAGTTATATTGTGCTAATCTGTATTGATTATGTAGACAACATTGCCTTTCCTAAGATACATTAAGATATGAACTTACTTATGTCGTCTACCTTGTGCTCCATTGTTTGATTATGTTATCTAATTTGTGTTTCATTGTTTGGTGTTCATTACATCATCTAGTTGATTTATCTAACTTGGTATGTTTATAGTTTATTGAATTTTTTATTTATTGCATGATATGAGTATGAGTTTATAGGATTTCATCAAAGAATGATCTTGTTTTAAGATGATTGTACTAACACATATGTGTTGAGATAGTTGATATGTAGTTGAGTGTAGTAGGTGATAGTTGTAGCATTATTTCTAATGACTATGAATTGACTATGGATCATGACATGATTGTTAGTCTTACTAAATGTTGACTTCAAGTTGATAGATATGACTTCTTCGATATTTCGAACTAATGGTTGGGTGATGTGACAGTACATAGTAAAACTCGATTGCAATAAGGTAAAAGGTAAAAGAAAGGAGTTGGGCAAGAATTCCTTTGGCTATGTTTGGAAAACCTGATTCCAAATGAATGAGTGCTTTGCATACAAGAATTCTTCTTAACCTTAATATTGTCTGACATTATGTGGATATGTGCTAGATTCAGGAATATGTACTTGGTATGTATATTACCTAGTCTCTAGTTACAGGTGGATCGTTCAAGGGAATTGGAGCCCCTTGAGAGATGGTGTAGATGTGTTCAGTTGTAAGCAACATGATTGGCATAACAACGTAAGGTAACTAGTAAGTTTTTATGTTTATTTATGCACTAACAGTTCTGTGTTTATGGAAATATGATGCAAGGGATTGCATGGAAAGGAATCTGACATGAGATTCTGAAGAAGGCTCTGGTTGATCTTTCCCATGTAAGTAATGGCAACCATGGGGAGTAAGTCAATGTGATTGTTTCTAGTCTTGTGCTTTTCGTCTTTTGTGATTTTCTGGTGCTTGATTTGCAGTTTTGTTATGTCTAGTGCATGATCATGCCACCTTGTTTGTGGTACCGTATTGTTATTGGTTTTCATGATTTTCTTCTTGTTTGTTTCATGTGTTTTCGTTTTAAGTTTTCAGTCTTAGGAATTGGTTGGGAAAGAGGAAATTTAGTGGAGCTTGGAGATAGCTAAATCAAATCCAGTAGGAAACGTAAAACTCAGATGAAGCTGGTGCATGTATAGAGGGGATTTTAAGGCAAGAGTATCATAGCCATTTGGAATGGTTATGTCCATTCGTGTAAATAGATGATGATGGGAGAGTTATCAAAAAGGTAATCAAGAAAGGTAAGGTGAATGGATGTGAGGCATCTGATTCTTGGCTCTGCTGGGAGCAATTGTTCTCAATGTTGTGCATGATGTGCCTAGACAAAGGGATTTATTTTAACCTTGACCTTATGCTATCTAGTAATTATGTTGTGACCTTGATTATGGTGATGTCTATATATGTATGTATATATGTCATTTTCTGACTAGATCATTATTTTTTAATGTTGATGTTTATATGTATATATGTGTATGTATGTATATCATTGTTTAAAAAGATCATGATTGTTTTATGCTAATGTTTATGTATATGTATCTATGTGTCTATGTCACTATCCGACAGGGTTGTCAGGGATCATTCTTGTGGAGGAATGATTTCTTATGCATATGAATTACATGATGAGGTTCCTAGTCTTATGGGAATAAAGTGGGATGAGTAGTCATGTTGAATTTATGAGGTCAGTATCATATGGATATGAATTGATATTGTATGCTTGTATTATGCCTATGCTTATGTTATGATAGGTAACGTTGAAGGATACATCAATGGAATGAAAACAATGTGCTTTGTGACATGCTAGGATAAGCATGCATGGAAGAGAGACATTGGAAACAAGGTTCCTTCACAGAGACAGTGTGGTTTGGAGGTGTGGTACTACTATTATGCATATGTTGTATATGTTGTACATGTTGCATCTATGATGTTGTGTGCATGCAGTGTAGTGCATATATAGTGTGTGTACATGTTTTTTATGCAATGTTATGTATATGCTGGTATAGAATAGTGTTGTGCGAATGTTGCATATGCAGTGTTGGGTATAGATGGTGTTATGTACATGTTGGATATGTGGTGTTGTGTACATATTGTATTGTGCACATGATGGATATGTGGTGTTGTGTCCATATGTTTTTGTGAGCATGTTAGATATGTAGTGTTGTGTATGTAGGGTGCTATGTACATGTTGTATAAGCAATGCTATATACATATGGTGTTTTCTTGAATGCTGTACATATGGTGCTATGTACATATGGTGTTGTGTGCATGATTGTACAAGTGGTGCTATGAGCATGTGGTGCCATGTACATGTTGTACATATGCTGCAGTGTGTAGGTAGTGCTATGTACATGTTGTGCATATGGTGTTTTGTACATGTGGTGTCATGTACATGTCTTTCATCTAGTGTTGTGTATGTCTAACATTGTGCACAAGTTTTACAAGCGGTACAATGTACATGTGGCATTGTGTACACATTGTGCCGTTGGTTTTGTGTACATGTGATGTTATGCACACATCGTGTAGGTGGTGCTATGTACAGGTGGTACTGTGTACATGTTGTAACTATGGTATTGGTGTACATTTGGCATTGTGTGCATTTCGTACATGTTGTGCTGAGGGGCTTTTGGCACTGTGTATGTGCATTGCATAATTGTGGTATCATGGCATGTGCATTATTTGTGTTTTACTATGTGTACATATAGGTATTGTGTTGTAGATTGGGTATAGGTATATGTATTATGTTGTAGTGTACATTGGATGTAGGAGTATGTATTGTGTTATTTCGTACACTGTGTGTAGATGTATGTGTGGTATGTCAGGTGTAGGCACATGTATTGCATAGTGTTATATGTCGTGTGTGGTTGTATATGTGTGATGCACACATTGTATATGTGCACTTGGTTGAGGAGAAGGCACTAGCTATTTGTTCGGTGTGGCAAATGATCTAGAGTGAATATAGAGTAAGGACAAAGGTAGAAGATAAGGATCGACTAAAGGATAAGTATCATTATTGTTTTATGCATGTCATTTATGATTCTGGTCTATGATGATTACATGTGATCTATGATTTTGGTTTATGATGGTTACATGTGAGTTATGATTTTGATCTATGATGGTTGTGTTTCAAGCTAACTTAAGGTGATATGTTTATACATGATGATTTACTCAGATATGTTAGTTTGACTTGTTGTGAGAGGAAGCAAGCATGATTTAAAGTGTAACTTATTGACGAGCCACCAATGAGGTATGATGTGAATTTATTTCAATTTATTTTAGATCTAATGGAAGTTATGTCCTTGGTACAAGAAGCATGGAAATTCCCAGATGGGTGGTTGAAACTAAGTACAAGAATTAGCAGTGTCAACAAAAGGAATTCGAAAATGCAATAATGTTGTAAAGTATTCAGGATGGTACCTAATAGTGTCCATTGATTTCCATGAGCATGCTATGACCTGTATGATGATTTTAAGGAAGGGACGTGCCTTGGTTTTTGTATCTTCCAATGTGAAGAAGCCTTGCCAAGGGATGGCCTTCCTAGGATGGGGGTGCCAGTGGAACTTGGAAGGTGTATGACTACACAGAAGGGGGTGACTAAATGACTTGAGGGACTGAATAATAGAGAAGGGAATGTTTGGGATATATTTGTTTTGGTCATTAGCAGTGCCAGATGGAATTAGATGAATATTGGAAGTGTGCCCTAGAAAAATGAGTCGGTAACTATTCAGTGAGAGCACAAGTGGTGCAGGATTGTAGCTTTGGACATTGGATGCAGCTTTGACTTTGGTAGTGGATTTTGGACTTCCTAGGAAGGAGGCGAATCCTAGTACTATTTTTTAGGGTGGTGGTGCGAGCCTTTGGATTCCCTTGTTGTGAATGCAAGAATCATATCATTTTCATCTAGTTGAGAAAATGTGTATGTTTGTATATGTGGTGATTGTAAATATTGCAACAAGCTATGATATAAAGATCCATGAGTAGTATGTTTTGTTTTCAATGGTCTTTGCAGGTTATACGTGTCATTGAACACTAAGGATGTTATAACCCCAAGCGGTAGGGTTTTGTAACAACCCAAGTTAAAAAATTCATGTAGAAATATATAAGGCCACCATGATGAGAAAAGTATTCCAAGATAAATGTTGGGCAAAGCATACTAGTGGGTGTTCATTTCAATTATTATGCCTAAGGAAATTCGCAAAGGAAAAGGAAAAGGATTTGGAAAGGCATGAGGCATTTATTTCATTTTATTTATGAAAATAAAAGAAATTATGAGAAAAGGAAGGTTAAAGGTCAAAGCTTGCATGTGGGGAGTAAATTGAAGGAAAATAATGAAAAATGAAGAAAATAGAGGCCTTATTAATAAAAAGGATTTTCAGGATCAGTGGGCAAGCTTTTGCCAGTTCAGTTTTTGAGCTCTCTCATTGTTCTTTCTCTCTCGTACTCTTGGATACTTAGAGTTTTCTTGGAGAACTCTTGGAGGCTGTGGCATACCTTCCTTTTTGGAGCAAGAAGGCAAAGGAAGAGTAGTAATGCATAAGAGGGCATTCAGATTAGTAGCTACAATGAGTTTTACTTTCAAGTATCGAGTTGCATGTATCTTGTCCTCACTAATTTTGGCATGCATGGCATATGTATGTCGTTTGTTGGTTATGATTTTTCATTCACATGGAGGATGGTCAGGATTGATAGTGGATTGCCTAGCATTGCAATTTCCTGGATAGTCATGGAGATTATGGGTTTATTTATGTGTTTTTTCTTGGTTCATTCTCATGTTTCCTTACCTTGGGTTGAGTTATTAGTCCTGGAAGCCTTGTAATAGCTTGGGCTGAGTTACTAGTCCTGGAAACCTTCGTTCGAAAAATTCTCTAGAAGCCCTTGGTGGGTTGAGATACTAGTCTTGGAAGTGTTGGTTGGACGAATGCTCTGGAAGCCTGGTAAATGTTGTGGGCTGAGTAACTAGTCCTGGAATTGTTTCTTAGACGAATGCTCTAGAAGCCTGGTAAATTTTGTGGGTTGAGTTACTAGTCCTAGAAGCCTTGGTTGGAAAAATTCTCTTGAAGCGCTGGAAGGATTAGATAGAGGCGAATTTGATGAAGGTTTTGTGATGTCTAGCTGTCAGGTGGAATAACTATTTGATGGATTGAGGTGGATGGCCTCTAGAAGGCTTGGATGGTTTTGGATTTATGTGATCTATGAGATCCCACATTCATGCTTGGCATAGGCACGAGGGTGAATGGCTGAAGAGAGATTTGGATAATCCATTCTACTATCAGGTGGAATGTCGAAGCCCATCCCAGGTTTGGATTTTTCATCGTAAATATGACATTATTTCTCCTTGTATTCTGTGAGTATTATATTAGTTATATGTGGTTTATATGGCTTTGATTTCATTGGTATTTTTTTGCTATTGTGTTGGCTATATATATGTTTTATGAAAGTAGTTATGTATGGGTATCATCATATTTTTACTTTTATATGAATGAAAAATGTATCTATGGCCTAATGGATGAAGTTTCAGCTAAAGTTATAAGGAAACAATGCCTCATAGTTAATCTTAGATAAGTATGAGACCCTGTGCTTAGATTTGTTATTTACACTTGTATATTACATATTTGTGACATATTTTATGAAATTCCCATCAGGGCTAGTAGGGGTCCAGTTAAGGTCTTATTCAAGTAATTACATTAGTATTGTTATTTCCATGTTATCTTATGTTTGGAAAAATATTGGGTGGGGGGGCGAATTAGTATTTTCAAATCACTAATATTTTTGATCTCATAGCCTAGTTTTCGTATGTGACTTTACTAAAGGGAATCCGCGTGTATACGCTAATTTTACTCATACAACTAGTGTATATCTAGTAAATGTACTTTTCCAATTAATTCATCTTATGTTTATCTTAAGCCAGTGCATCAATACTCCATCAAAAATTAAATAGCCTATAATAATATGAAGTAAGAACAAATAAACCATCACTCATAAGCAACACTCATGAACATTAGGATTTAAGGTGGAAACTCAATGTGGGAAAAAACCACCATTGATGTCGTCTTTGTCTTATTTTTAATATAAAGAAAAAATTCTTACAAACTTGTACTAGCACAAACTCATACCAGCATGCAGACATCCACCTGTAGAAGGATACAACCTTTTCTCATTCTCAACCTCCTACAATAAGAGATCTCCAACCCCATGATCTCATTTATCGGCACCCACGGGAAGGGGACTCTGACCCCCTGATTTGATTTACCAAGTACCACTAGAAGGAAGCTTCAACTCCCTCACTGAAGGCTCCGACCTTGAACAACCCAGGGGGGCATGTTTCGTAAGTTTTCATACTGGATCCACCTTCTTCAAAACATCACAACTTGTAGGCCACATCTCATCAAATTTTCAAACTCAACCCATTACCAACATTTAAATCGAAAACCAAATATCCAAACTGAAACTAATCTATTCAACAAATCACTCAATCATCATCTGAAATAACTAATATCTAACCCAACTTAATTAACCATCAAATGGAACTCAGTCACTAAATAAACCGAATCAACCAAAACTCAACAAATCAACTGAAACCCAAACTTAAACAACCAACACAGTCAGATCACTATAACTAGAATACCTATCAACATACGACACATCACAGAAACTCTATTTAGTTATTGTAAACCCTGACCAACCTTATATCAGAATATACATGCTACTTTATAGTAGCAAGCACGTGTGTGTACACATTTTCCATGAAGTATACCCGCGCATAAATATTAAACCACTAAATTCTGAAAACTAAACCACTATCACTTTGAAATAAATATTGTATCAAAAGCATATCCACTGCATCGTTTTGAAACAATCACATAACCTTCTCTAAACTTCAGTCACAAACAACAAGTATCTTCAACATTATTCAATCAATCAATTCATTTTTAAACATTATTGTCAAACCCATATCACAAAGAATACTTCACTGATAGATAACAGAAAGCCAAACAAGATTGATTAACTAATTAGTCATCCTTTTCATAAAAACCATAGTTTTTGTACATGCTTTCCTCAAAGAATATCTATGTGTATACATGCTTTTCAGGAAAAAACCCACGTATAGCTCATGAAATATGCACGACTTACTAGTATCACAACTGGGTGTGTGAGTGCCTTTAAGGATATAAAATCCATGTACAGATCTATAATTTTTTACACAAACCTGTGCTAAAACAAAGAACTTTATACATACCCAGATCTCGGCATACATAGAAAAATCACGTGTCAAGACACTACCAACAGACATGAAATAACCACATAATCAATATTGTCATCTGAGATCTATTGGATCTAATCCATCATCTAATTCTCGGGCGCATACTTACTTTTAGATCAAGAAAACATCAACATCCCATTACATGCATATTTTCTTCAGATGTAACTCTTCATAAAATATTCATCACTTTCACACCTTTACCACTTTTATCTTCATATCCTTATATAGCTTAGCCCTTATCCAATACCACATGTCAAAACCACACTCCTACTGATGGTTTTCTTAGACGGGATCAAAACATCCATTGTTGGGCTCAATACCATAGGGAAATACCATGATAAGGACCCTTTGTATTTAGAATACCATGTTGTAGAATTGTATGCACCTTTTCTTCTTCATACCCATGTGTGTACGTGACTTTGCTTCACAGAACCTATGTACATTCCACTTTCCTTCACCAAACCTCAGTGTGTACACCACTTTGCTTCATAGAACCTGTGTATACTCGACTTTGCTTCATAGGATCTATGTATACTCGAGATTGTTTCTCCAAACCTTCATATACTTCTTCAAACTTCATCTTTATCATTTCTTTGTCCTGAGATGATATGCCTTTCAAGACATTAGTCATCTTGATCATTTCTATATCTCTAAAAAACTATTCCTTTGATCAAACTCTCTACCACATGTAGACACATCATGTTGACATATTCATCAAGTAGGTTGTCATTAAAGGACAACTCATCAAGGACAACACATTAGTCATAATTCCAATAATATCCCCCCTTTGGACTAGATGGAAACCACTTTGGTGTTTGGTCACCACCACCTGTAGATGCTTGTAAAACACATCAAGCTAACCAGCAATATTTTCAAACACAAATTTACTCTCCCCCTTTGAAATCAAGGGAAACACACTAACCATTATTGAATGAAGGCTTCTCTCTTGATCTTTGTAGATATGAACCATTGAGTACAAAATATTGACCATGCTCCCCCTAAGAGCATGCTAAATTTTATGATAGATGTACAATGAAGTACATGACTTTATGACTCAACTGAATATGACTTTTTCTATCAGCAAAGGACTCAAAATTACATCAATCACCCAATCAAAATGGGTTTACATATTTTACTTCATGATTAAATCCATCTCCCAAGCACAATGGTGTTACAAATTACATCACATGCCCAAAACGACTTGACAACAATAGTCCATACATGACTTAATTTTACAATGATTACATCATAGGTATTTACATGACCTTTACATAAAATGACTTATATGGCATGTATAACCAAGACAAATAACCTCAATGATACCATGATAATCATCAGACACTATCATACACCACATATGATTTGCACCATAAGCATTTGTCAGCAGTAACTTCTCATCAGTATGTAAGATAATCCAATGTAGCTTCAATATCATCAACATGTGACCAGGTATGCAACAACAACACCATAAGTGAGTACCAAGCATATCATCCTAAAGGAAGATAGGGAAGTGTAGCATCACTCTTCAACATCATCAAACTATGCCATGTTTCTAAGTATCATCCAACAGATGTAGCAGTAGCATATTGATAAACATGTCTTAGCAACATCATTATCTTGGCCAAAATTCTTTATACAAGAATAATTAGCACACCAACACCACTTCATCAAGAACTTATTTCAACAATATGCAACTCAAGAAGATATCATAATCAAGAACTTCAACAACATAAGCAACATCACCTATTCATAAGCATCATTATATATCAAGCAAACATAATGCCAACAATGCATTATTAGAAGCATAGGAAATGTTCCCCTTGAACCTGTGCCAATTGTTCAATGTTAGGTCTGATCATTGCATCTCATATATCAGTAAGAACATCAAAGTCTTTTCATCAATTAATTATCCATCAAGGCATAAACAACTTATAAAAGCCAAAAGAATTTCTAAATAGCATCAATAGATTGTAATAATCAACCATTAAAATAGGAAAGACAAATAATAATTGACTGAAACATATCAGACCCTTTTCTTGTATATGTGCCACTTTTTCTTCATCATACGATGACATACGTGACTGTTTAGTTTAGAACTCACATATGCATGTGACTTGTCTTCATAGGATCCATGCATTTAAAATGAAATAATAAAATTTCACACCTTCAACTCCCCTTGTGTCTATACAAAATGTTCATGTTTACTGTTATTAAACTAGATGCACTGTCAACAACATAAGCAACATGGATATAAAACAAAATCGTGGGAATCATCATCAATACAAAACATGTATTACTCCTTCTAAGATTACACATCATTAATCATGAGGACCTGATAATCATATTGTTTTCTCATGAGGTCAAGTACATCATACCAAATCTATAGTCATTGTTGGAAGTATTCTTTTAAGAAATAATGGAGTGCAATGGGAACCATCTTCTTTTAGTCTAATTTTGAATGTTTCTCATATTTCTGAGAATTATGTTCTTCAAACACAATTTGTGTCGGTTTTTGTGTCCGCTTGCTATAACTTTTCCAGATACTTCATTCATAACCTTCCATTTGGTTTATGTAAACACAATTATATTTCCCTTATCTACCATTTGACCTACACTTGGAATATTTTTCCTTAGCCCTTGAACTAATAAAGAATTAGTTTCTCCTCTAGTTTTATTAATTATGGATTTACCTTGTCCCAGTACTTTTGCTAAAACATTAGTTCTAAGAATAACATTACCATGTTTTTTTCTTGGGAGTCTCCACTTTACTCTTATCTCTAGTCATGTGATGAGAGCATCCACTATCTATGTACCATTCATCCTCATCTCCGAATGAGAAAATATTAAGACCACACCTTATCTATCCTTATTCTTCCTACTTATTATGAGAAATGTTAGTGGATCCATCATTTCCAGGTCTTCTGATATTAAAGTTCTTATTTGTTTTCTTACCACGTTCTTTGTGGAAATCCATAGACTTGTTCCTGCATTCTTTTGCTACATGTCCAAACTTGTTACAGGCATAACATATGATATGTTTCATATTCCTTGTATTGCAATCAATGACTTTGTGACCAAACATATAGCAAGAAAAATAGTATCTCTTAAATTACCTAGAAGCTGATCATATTTTTGTGGGATGGTTATTAGCTTAAAACATTCTACTTCCGTAATTGGCTGCAACATGTCCATAGTTATGACATATAAAAAATTCAACGTTATTGATCCGAGGAGAAAATCAATTAACACTTCTATATTTAGGAGTAAATGATTTCATTTGAAGGTTTACTTTCCTTGGTTGTTGTTTGGTTTAATTCTTATCTCTTTGTTGAGAATTTCATATTTTACATTAGAATTCCTTGCCTTATCTTGTGAACCAGATTCTCCTTCAACAGTTTCATGAAAACCAAGACCAAATTTGATGGTAGGAGGCCTTTGACTACTAAGAATATTATCCAAAACCTTAGTACTATCTTGAAATCGTCAAAGTTTATATTTTTCTTCTAATTTACCTTTTAGGATGTTTATCTCAACCTAATATTGGGTTTTCATTATTT